>JASANB010001675.1:0-12672 GCA_030248155.1 Sabatieria punctata
TTAAAGAGATAAGCTTTCACACTACATCAGTGTTCTCGGCAAAAATACGAAAATGAATAGAAATAATTTTGATTCGTCACAGCAGATAAAAATAACATACAAGCATGTCTACGGCTTTCACGGACAGATCAGCCAAGTCAGCATCGGTCAGGTATACAGTGTGAGGGTTGCTAACGTTGACCCAGTGCCTTTTCGTAAGATTGCCGACCAGCATCAGCATCATCATCAGCACCTCGTTACCATCCGGCAATATGTTGATTCTGTGTCGGTGCTTTGTGTGTCGGGGCCACTGCTGCAACTGGTAATCATAGAATACTGCCGCAGAGGGCAACAGTTTCAATTATACCTTTATGTGAGAAGAAGAGAATCATAGAAAGTGATTGTGAAATCAAGACTGACCACACGAGCAAACTGGCGGTGGAAGTCGAGAATCAGTTGAGTGTGCCGGCGTACATCTACACCATTGACTCGAAATGCATAAAGCGAGGCGATTTGTACTATGATCACTTTATTAATTCTGGTTAGTTAGTCTAACTAGATTGTCTAGCATAAGTTACTACTCATAATTCCAGGAAAGAGCAAGGTTTTTTTACTCCCGTCTGAACGAGATGCCGTTTTGTGTGCAGCTAGCTGGTGGAGACGAAGGCGTGAAAATTTCGCTCAATATCGATGACAACAGGCAGTGTTGCCAGGTCTGAGGGCTAGAATTCCCCCAAAATTCAGAAAAAAATCCCCCAAAATTCCCCCAAAAATACAAAAATCCCCCAAAAAATTCCCCCAAATAAATATTGAAAAGTGCAACAAAATGCATGCTCTGCAGAGGCCAGTTATAGCTGTTTTCCTTTAATTGGATTGATTAACATCGTTAAAACGTAGAAATAGGGTTTGCTTGTGTAAAGAATGGCACAAATTAACTTGATCCATAATAATTTAACTTATTAAAGACTCCAAATGTCAGTTCATAAACCACAAGTCAGATTTATTCCGAATAATTTCAAGCAAAAAACGTTTGGGGTGAATGAAATTTTGAAATTTGAGAAATTTTTAATTATTGTATCAAAAATGTTTTTCAAAGTAAATTATAATTCATTTTTTCAAAAATGCCACTTACGTCTGAATTTTTATTTTAGGAAATTCTGATACAAATCAAAACTTTTAGTCAGAACAATGCTTGATTTTTGAGTTTTAAAAGTTTATCTGCAGTTTGCCAGCTAAAACGGCTGAAACATTCCTCCATGTACATAAGAAAATTTAGCCTGTTGTATCACAACAAAGAAAAACACGTTCCATACCTGCCTATGTGTTTTATCGGTACCTATGTATCGTAAGGAGGTGAGATGAGAATGGGACCGATGCCTACTTAGGCCTAAAAGCTATCCTGTTTGGTGGATTTTCAGTCGCTAATAAGGTTCAATAGATAAAAAACGGTACTCAAAACATGTTACAGCTAAAATAATAGCATCGAATAGTAAAAATATGCACATGCAGTAGTCGAAATTGGCACTAATACTGGCAAAAAGCTTAAAATACTAGAAAATTGCTGAATACAAAATTCCCCCACGAATTCCCCCAGATTTTGCAAAAATCCCCCAAATAATTCCCCCACTCCCCCAAACGAAATTTCTCCCCCAAACGCAAAAAAATTCCCCCAATTTTGGGGGAAATTCCCCCAACCTGGCAACACTGACAACAGGCGCACATGCGATGTCAAACTAAGCTTTCGTCCATGCACACCCACGCTTCTCGAGATGTTCACCAACCCATTTCTGTCGCTTTATGGATTAGGGATGGCAGGCAAACTGCAAGTGGAACCCTGCAGCACATATAACTTTCATGCTAATTGGACAATGTCCACTGTAAACGCGGACTATGATCTGTATGCTAAGCTGAAAATTAGCCCTAGGATTGTATGAATATGTAGTATCAGCAGCAACAAGTGTGTCAGTCTATTGGTCAATCAATCACTGCTGTTTTTTACGAGAACATATAGGTCGGCGTTTATGTTGTATATTAGTAATTTGATTTTAAAAACACAGTATTTGGAGTCGTGGTTTTGCTGTTGCTGCTATTTGATATTCTCGTGTGCCATTAATTGTGTATTTATTGTACTTGGATCTCCGTCTCTCGCTCATAACAGGCAAGTCTTCGGACAGCTTGTGGGGCGGATTCGGCAGGTTAGACAGAAATAAACTGTGCAAGATGAGGTGGAACAGCAAAGGCGGGCTGAAAATAACAGAAAGCATAAAAATTTATCTAACATAACGGTCTTACAAAGACCACATACGGGCACTAATGGAGACAGTCGGCTAGAAAGTCGACGCCGATTTAGGTGCAGATTTGCCGCGAAACTTTGAATGGTTATATCTCTTGAAGTAGACGTCGTACAGTAAAAAAACAAGTCATTTTTGGATGTGTCGAATAAATCTACATCTAGTAGGACAGAGCCAAAGCAACAATAGCGGCTCTAATCAAACCGATCGGTTTAGCAGGTCAAAGCAGAGTGAGAGACTGTAAGTGCAGATTTGCCGCGAAACTTTGAACGGCCATATCTCTCGAAGGAGAGGTTCTAGAACAAAAGTAAGATCATTTTTGGAATCAGTGGGAAAAAGTACATCCGGTAAGCTGGTCAGAAATAAAAGTTTGGGCCTGGATAAAAAAATGATTTTTTGCGCACTGCCAAAATTGGACTTTTTTGTAGTAGTGATTTTCAAATGGCCATAACTCCCGAACCAGAAACCGTAGCGCAAAAATGAAGTTAGCTTTGAACTCAGCAGGCCGAAATAGGTCTAGAAAACTGCACCCGGACTCGGTTTAGGCTTGCCATAAAAACATACGGTCACCAGGCGGGCATTGATTTTCGGAACTTTGGACTTGAATATCTTCCGATTGAAGCTGAGTCTAGCCAAACGGACTTTATATTTAAAATCAGCGCCCCAAACTGCATCAGATAGACTACTCTGATATTAATTTTGAGCAAAAAAATTTTTTCCGGAAACCTTTGAGGGGGCCAAACCCCCCCTGCGACCCCCCAGGGATTTTGACCAATTTGTGTGGATTATGTGTGGGCAAGTCTGATCTAACTTTTGAAGCAAGTTCCAGCCTTCCCAAACGTCCGTGGCTGGAGTTATGGGCGAATATTTGCAAAAAATGGAGGGTGAATTTTCGCCATTTTTGGTACATTTCGGAAAATAACTCGCTAACCAGATACGATACGGAAAAAGTTGAGTGGGGGATTTAAAGTATTTTAAAATAGCTATCAATTGGTGTGCATGCGAAAGCTGTCGGTTTAGAAATGCGCAAACGGCACACGTTTGAATTTTGGTCGTTAGAGGTCCAAAAATTGGCCAAAAAACGGCTGGCGAGCCAACTTTGAGGGGGTGTAGCTCCGGTTCTAGGGGGGTGTTTTTCATCTAATATGCGCCGATGGTAATCGTTCGTGGTCTAGTTTATGCTCATGAAATTTTAGCCAGATCGGTGAGTTGACCCCACTTGCCTATGGGCCATAGTTAAGAAAGCTGACTTTCTCGCAAAATGCATGTTAAATCCTCTCAGAAATTGCGTCTTAAAAGAATAATCGATTTGGTTTTAGTGCCTGAGATGTTCATGTTTCACTTTGTGAACGGACGAAACTTTAACACTTGGCCGAGACGAAACGGTGGGACTAACAGCAAGGGGACGAATACGAAATGGTCGGGCGGGACCAAAACACACATAATGAAGTTTAGGTGCATTCTTTTTCAAAGGCGTCCTTCTATGTGCAGAAATACCTCAGTACCGCATAAACTTCTAAATGCCCATGCTTCATTACTAACCTCCGCTCTCTCCACTGAAATGGACTCAAAGAATTAGAATCGGATGGCTTCTGCTAGAAGTTTTACAGTATTTTCGTTGGCTAGCTCTGAAGTGGAGCAGAGACAAGTTGGATTTGGTTGTTTGTAATTGTTGCTTACGGTTTTTCTCTTGAATTTCGTTTTTAAAAGGAAGTTGTGGTTCGTTATGACTGTGAGGATCTAGGCTGTTTGTTGGAAATAAAGATTACTAGCTGTCAGATCGGTTTGTTGGGACAGACGTAGTTTTGTTAGTTGTCACCCATTTAGGCCAACCATGTATAACCAACACCAAGTAAAATTGCTTTATTTAGATCCGTGTGTTAAATACCTTCTGTTCACTTGTGACCGTCGGTCAGGCCAAATACGGAGGCGCAAGTTCTCAAAAAGTTTCTGCAATCAGGCAACACCGGGTCACAACACAGCAGCGGTGACACGCTGGTTCTTGCTGCCAGTTAGGTTGAGATGAGAGAGCTGCACCTGTTTGAACTGCTGCTGAGACATCTGCTTACACTGCAGCAGCATCAACACTGCTTTCTTGATTTCCTTGTGGCGCAGTGTGTAGATGAAAAGGTTGGCCGACGGGTTGACGTTGTTCACCATGTACAGGTACAGCAGCAGTGAGCCCACTAGACTCTTGTTCGTCTGCAAAATCCAATCAACACACCCAATCAGCCCGGTGTGGAGTGTCTTCGTATTACGTACCTGAGTGTTGGTGCTCCAAAAAACCATCTCTACGAACAAAGGCAGTACATAAAAAACGAAGGTAAATGCCGAGGAAATGCCCAGTGTTCTGGTCAATTTTCGTTGGATCTGAAATACAGGGTGTCCCACATTTGATCGTTAGCGCCGCACCATTATGCGTAAGGAATTGAACCAAAATTGACAATATAGTGCCAATGGTAACGTTGTAGTTGCCTACCAATTTTGTGCAATATCCATTGAAAGACATAGCGTTTATTTAACAGAACGCGATAACGGTAATTGTCAAAGTGGCCCTCTCGCTCGCTCCCTCTAGCTCTCGCTCTGGCTCTGGCTCTGGCTCGCTACCTCACTCCCGCTCCCGCTTCCCGCTCCCGCTCCCGCTCCCGCTTCCCGCTCCCGCTCCCGCTCCCGCTTCCCGCTCCCGCTTCCCGCTCCCGCTTCCCGCTCCCGCTTCCCGCTCCCGCTTCCCGCTTCCCGCTCCCGCTCCCGCTCCCGCTCCCGCTCCCGCTCCCGCTCCCGCTCCCGCTCCCGCTCCCGCTCCCGCTCCCGCTCCCGCTCCCGCTCCCGCTCCCGCTCCCGCTCCCGCTCCCGTTCTCGTTCACTCCCTCACTTCGAAACTTGGTGGACATCTGAGTAAATATTGGCGCTATATTGGTGTAAAATTTGATTGAATTCCGTTCACATAGTCGCTCGCCACTAACGATCAGACGTGGACACTGTCTTCTGAAAATGCAACTACAGCTCTACCTCAACACTTCTAGTCAAGTCTCGCGTATTCTCGGGCGCTGTCACATTCTGTTTTCTTTTGTAGACCCACAAAACAGCACCATAGACCACTATGCTTCCGATGCCTCCGATGATGCGCAGGTTTGCATTGAACGCGTAGTAGACCGGATCCAGACCGAACACGTAGGAACAGGTTGCGGGATAAAGAGGCTTTGTGTGTTGATAGGACGATAGCATAGCCACGAGGGCACACAGGAAGCTGAAGCCGAAAGCCCCGGCCAGCCATTTGTGGGCGTAGCTCTTTTGCCACTTGAAGTACTTGAGGGGCGTGGCCACGGCCAACAGTCGATCAAACGAGACCACCAATAGCATGAGAGCTTGGCAGGGGTCGCCCCAGAGGAACATCTGGTTCCACGGCTTCCAGAAACACTGCCAGCCACTGTGCAGCTCAGAGTTGCTCAGATTGAATAGGATCATCACACGGCCAGTACCTAAAGCAGTCACGCACTAGCGCCATGTACGGCATCGGTACCATGTAAGCTACCGGTACCACTTATTTATGGTAATAGTACCTATGGTAGGAGTGCTTTGCACGGTACCAGTACAGAGTATGGTACCACCACGTTCAGGCACTGTGGACGTACCATATATGGAATTCATACCCATCATGACCATGGTTTCCGGTACGTTCTATGGTGCAGCTGCCATGTATGGTACGAATTTGAAAGGAGTGGTAACCATGGATGGATGGATTGCCCCGGCGGGCCAATCACGCACACCAACATGCTGCCCTTCCTTTGCTGCCTTCACCACTAGCTGGCACACATGCTCGGTGTCAGTCTGAGCGGGTCTCAGTGGTAGCTGTCCCCATTCCCGTTTGTCCCAACTATTGATGGGCATGTAAATTAATTTCCGTTCTCATCTCTAAGCAACTGTACTATTATCAGTAAGGCCTGTGCTACTGTAGTCAGTGTCCTTATTGATATGCACGTAAATTAACTTCGTTTTCCATCTCTAAATGCACTGTACTATTATCAGTAAGGCCAGTGCTACTGTAGTCAGTGCCCTTATTGATGGGCACGTAAATTAATTTCTGTCCCCCCCGGATGGCCCCCTCCCCCGAGACGAATTTCCCGACCCCCCCCCCTCCGATTTTTCTGGCAAGTAATTTTTTGAGCAAATTTTTGCATTTTTTTGCAATTTCAGACAAAAATTCTCAAAATCTCCCGCAAAACAGCACTTTTTAGGTGTATTTCAGCCCAAATTAGCGATTTTTGACGATTTTTAGCCCAAAAATAGCGATTTTTTCGATTTTTGAGCATTTTTTAGTGCCCAACCCCCCTCCCAAAATTTGGGCTCAGCCCCCCCCCCCCCGGCCGGCGCCAGACCCCCAACCCCACGCCCCCGCTTCGGCGGATGACTGCCATTGATGGTACTGGTACCATATATTATGGTACTGGTACTTTGCATGGCGTTTAGTGCCTGACTGTACACGTGCATTGAAGTGTCAATCGTTCTGGTCTTGCCGTTTAGACGAACACTAACGTTTTTGTTCGGCTACTCTCTAAACAGATTTGTGTTCGCCTGATAACAACACGCACACATGAAGGACGCAAACACACCAATGTGTGGTGAGCAAAGCCCAACCAAACTAAAGAGACCAACACAATTGTTCGTACTTAAAGTTAGTAACTTGTGTTCGTTCTTCCAGCGATTCCGAAAGCATTTTAAACAAGGAGACTGTAGCCCCTTGGTGTTGAGGTGCCAGAGCCAGAGTTCTAAAGGGCCCGGCGGAAGGGTCGCCGCTCCACCTAATTTTTCCAGCACTTTTGAAAGAACAAAAAATAGACGGTTTATTACCGGCAAACACATAGCCCAGACCGCTGAGCGTGTCGGCCAGAGCGAGACCAGCGATGATGACGAACTCTTTACGATTGCGCAGCACACGATGGAACAAGACAGTGGCTACTATTACAGCATTTGCCACAGATAGAAAGAGTCCTTGAAAAACAAATATTAGATACTCGAGCAGCAACATTTCTGAAGAAGTCTTATATGGAGTTCTTGGTTTCTAGGATGAATGCCTCGCCGAAAGAAAGCTATACAGGCTGATATCAACTGCGTAATGGATTTGGCTTGAAGAACCGGAACCGTGTCCATTTGGGCGATAGGATGCGAAGCCTTTCAGAACAGTGGCTCAGTAACAAAGAAAGAAGAGAATTTTCAGCGGACCTTCAGGGCAAGTTGTGTTTAGGGGACGTGCAAAAATTACGTAATCGCATTAGGGCAGTGGGTGCCGGCACAGTTGGTGCAGTGGTTTAGGCCGCATGGCCACTGTGCGCGACGTCGTGCGCTCATCCTCTCGGCGCGGCAAGTTTCTTGCCGCAAAGAGTTGGTTGTCGGCATAAAGCTCCACCCAGGCCACCGAAAGCTGGTGACAGCGAGTAGATAAAATGGGAACCGACTGGATCTGCCGTTGCACCGAAGCCGCTCCACAAAGCATGCCGCGTTGGAGAAGAAGATCTACGATGTCAGAAGCTGTCTGAGAAATCAACTATGCTGGGAGCCCTCTGGCATATGGGGCACCGGCGGCCGTCGGGAGCTGTCAGAATCATGGCATCGACACGCCGGCCGCCCTCCTGACCGGCGCCCAGCAGCATGGCTAGGAGTGGCTGGCAGTGAAAGAAGGGAAACGTACGAGATGACGAATCACGGGGGTAGCGAAATGGACCTCGAGTCTGATCGTAGGCCGTAAGCCCCCCCCGCAAATCGGATCGGATCGGAGGGGAGTGGGTCCGCCAAATCATTACTATTTATTACGGGGGTGAGGTGGCTGGCGATTTTATTACGTAATTTTTTAAAGAGCAGAAATCACTGAAATCGACGCACAGCTATTATAAACTACATGTATTGAAAACAGTAAGGTATTCAATTAAGGTAAGTGTACTGTAGGTGGTACACCATTTTTGGAGGAGGTACAGTAGAAAGAAAAAACTTGTCAAAGATAAGAGAAAAGAAAAAGTTCTTCACTAAAGGTGTCCAAATAGAGCCCTGCTGCTAGTGGCGCCTCTTTTCACTGCCTGGCCTGGAATATCAAATTTCGAGAACGCTCGGATGACATGTTGCGCCGGACGGCCCGGCCCGTTCCGGGAGAGCTAGTAAAATCGCCGAAAAATCTTGCAAAATCACTTGTGCGAGAACTACGTACAGTACAACGTACAAAAGATACATTTATAATGACGCAACACACCTAAACATAAAACAGATTTAAAGAAAAGCTTGTTTTGGCTAAAGCACAACCTAGATTTTAAAAAATAACCCAATCCATCCCGGGGCAGGCTCCAACCGGAACGACCCAGCCAAAATTCTCTGCCGGGCCTGTGCAGGCACGGCTCTAATGATAACCAGAATGCCTTTTAAATGCGTTTTTGAAGGTTAATTTTTCAAAATTTTCTCGTCCTCCTCGGTCAGAATCCGACCAGGCCTCCATAAACTGCTAAAACTGTTAATTTTAAGCTAAGAATGCCTTTCAAATGCGTTTTTGAAGGCTAATTCCTCAATATTCCCCTATGAGACAACCCCCCTCCTCCCTTGTCATCGGTTGTCTTGTCATCATTTGGCAAACCCCCCTCCCCGCTAATCGATGACGTCATTTTTGCACAGCCCCTTACGTTTTCTCAATTTCACTTCGATTAAGGTGTAGCTTAGAGGGCAGCTACCGTTTAAGGTAGGACTTTCGAATTTTTCAAATGCTAAATGGCACCAGTTACCCTTGAGATCTTATTAAGAATTTATAAGGGTATAGCACTTTCCGATTCAACCTTTTATGACTATCTATCATGATTAAGGTGATATGGCAGCAGCCGCAGAATCCTATACACTTTGGTTTCATCTGTAGCAAAAATCCACCAAATATGGCTTCTGTATTGTAAAGCGAAGACTATACGTACATACAGTAGTGCACAAAAAATGTTCTCTCCACTTTTTCGGCTTCACTAAAATCACTCTTTTCATTCAATTCTCAACGAATTTGAACCAAATTTTTAGGGTAGGTGCCCAATTAGTCCGGCTACCTGTGTTACAGTTTTGGCGTGAAAATTCAAATTTTGGCGGGAAATTTAAACGAAAATACGAAAATCATAGGGTCATGAAAACGGCTCTTACTCAAGAAATACAAAAGCTACGCCTGTGAAATCACAGCCGCTTATAGACCCAATATAGTACAATTATATGTAGAAGTTTCAAAACCCTCGCTCAAAGTACGCGCGATAATCCGATTTTCAAAGTTGGCAAAAAATCGGAATTTATCCATTTCCAAACCTAACAATTTGAGGTTCACTAAAATTACCTGTTTTCAATCAATTCTCTGTCAATCTGAACCAAATTTGCACAGTCGGTGCCCAATGAGTCTGGCCAACTGTGCCAGAATTTTGGCGCGAAAATTCAAATTTCGGCGGAAATTTAAACGAATATGTGAATATCATAAAATGGTCTCATAAAAACGGCTCTTACTCAAGAAATACGAAAGCTATTCTGGTGAGATCATGACCACTTATAGACCCAATAAAGTGCAATTTTATGTAGCAGTTTCAGAACCCTCGCTCAAAGTACGCGCGAGAATCCGATTTTCAAAGTTGGCAAAAAATCAGGATTTATCCATTTCCAAAGCTAACATTTTGAGGTTCACTAAAATCACCCGTTTTCAGTCAGTTCTCTGCCAATCTGAACCAAATTTGCACAGTCGGTGCCCAATGAGTCTGGCTAACTGTGCCAGAATTTTGGCGCGAAAATTCAAATTTCGGCGGGAAAATTAAGCGAATATGTGAATAAGCCCTCACTGTTTTCCATTTTCAAGACTTCTGAAAAAAGGCTCCATTGTTGCTGGCAGATCCTAGCGGTGTGTGCAGGAGCGTTGTCCTGCTGAAAAACACTGACGGTTTTGAAACTTCTGCATAAAACTGCACTATATTGGGTCTATAACCGGCCATGATTTCACCAGAATAGCTTTTGTATTTCTTGAGTAAGAGCCGTTTTCATGAGACCCTATGATTTTCGTATTTTCGTTTAAATTTCCGCCAAAATTTGAATTTACGCGCCAAAACTGTAACACAGGTAGCCGGACTAATTGGGCAGCTAACCTAGAAATTTGGTTCAAATTCGTTGAGAATTGAGTGAAAAAGAGTGATTTACAGTAAGTGAACCCGAAAAAGTGGAGAGGACATTTTTTGTGCACTACTGTATATTAGTTGTAGCTCAAAGATACAGAAAATTATCAATATCTTACTGTATACAGGTGTTACTTTAAAACGTCATTTTACATGGAATTAAATGCAAAACGTCGGCTCCAGCTTCCAAAAAAAATTATAATTTCGGGGGTAGCCAAATTATTACATAATTCGGGGAGGAGGTCAGGAAATTATTACGAGCGATTATAACGGGGGGAGGGGCAAAAACACGAATACGTAATAGTTGCACGGCTCAAAAATAATTAACAAATGCAAAAGAGCATAATCTCCGAGATCTAGGCATTTTTCTTGCTATTTTTCACACTTTTCCTCAATTTGAGATCGGCTTCAAAGGCAGAAGTCATCTGATTAACCATTCCGTTCAGCAATACTCTCCATGCGATCACAGCCTCTTCCAAATTTGGCACCAGCTCCGGCTTCGACTGCAAGTGTTTTCTGATCTCGAGAATGGTGCACTCGACGAAGACCGCCCAATAGTGAGTTCTAAATCCGACCGAATCTCTCAGCTTTCCATGCACCTTGCCCAGATTGCACAGAAGCGGCTGTAAGCTCTTGACACTGCTCAAGCTGTGAATGCAGGACTCAATTGCTTGCACGAACCTCAGTGAGTGGAAGCGAAAAGCAGAATTGTACTGGAGAGAGTCGATTTGGCTGTACGGAACGTCTCTCGAGAATCGGAACATTTTCCGCGCCTCCGGACTCTGTTTCATGATCAGTTTGAAGATTCGCAGTCCGATTTCGTCCTTTCGAATCGCCAACACCGCCCAGCTGCTGCGCAAGATCTCGCGCTGGTCGGGGTTGAGGTCTTCCATTGAGAGCGAGAGTTTCCGCTCTTCGTCCGGAGCGATGATCAGCACCTTTTTCTTGTTAAGCGGAGTGCCGAAGCGCTTTGAAGCTGACGGCGAACCTGAGCTGGTGCATGCCATAGGTGTTAGAGGCTTTGTTCGCTCGGTAGTGGCCTGAATCGATTGATTTAATTAATTAGTAGTTCAACTGCACCAACTGGGTTTCGGCTGCTGATAATTAATTCCTGAATGACTTCTAATTTATACAGGTTCTTCAATAAAACGCGATTTTAGTTCCAGCTATAGTTTGAGCAGACTGATCCTTTAGCTTTGGCTTTCATTTGAAAGAGTATGCAATGGCCGATCGATTGGTTGGCCGCCTGGCAAAAACAAGCCACGGAATCGGGTACTGTAACAGTGTAAAGTGAGCAACTTCAGTACACTGCTTTTTCATTCTGGTTTTCAGTTTTTTATGTTTTTATCATGCTTTTGCCTCAAATTCGAAGTGGTAAGAGTGTGCTTAGTTTCACACAAAGCTCAGTGTACCCCCAGTAACCATTATTCAAGAGCTGAAGTTATACTTCAAGAAGAGGCCCTAAGTAAAACCCTAGTCCACCAATTGGTACAGCGTACCCGAAGAGGCACTCCATGTCAGTTGAAAGAATGCCTGGAAGTGTGGTTTGCGCCTCTTCTTCACTTCTTCTTCTCTTCTTCTTACTGGAGGTACACTGAGCTTTGTGTGAAACTTAGTACACACTTACCACTTCGAATTTGAGGCAAAAGCATCATAAAAATATAAAAAAACTAAAAAGCAGAATGAAAAAGCAGTGTACTGAAGTTGCTCACTTTACACTGTTACAGTACCCGACTCCGTGGCTTGTTTTTGCCAGGCCACAAACCAATCGATCGGCCATTGCACACTCTTTCAAATGAACGCCAAAGCTAAAGGATCCGTTCTGTTCAAACTAATGCTAGAAATAAATTCCAGTTTTTTATCAACCTGTAGAATCCACAGTAGACGGAGTTGGTGGGCTTGAAATTTAGAGCAGGTCTCCTTGGAATAGTGAAGCGAAATTTCCAATAGAACAGTAGGCACTTAGCGCTGTTTATGGTACTGGTACCGGCAACTACCAAATAGGGTGGCCGGTGCCATACATGTTGCCACTAGCTTAGGCACCGGTACCATACACTACTGTTGTTTGTGTATACACATACACATTTACCATACGCCGCAACAAACAGTAGATATCCACATAAAGCCTTCAAATGGCCTAAGTAACGCAATTTCAAAGCTATCCAAGGTTTGCATTTTCAGTACAATACACATACACAAACATACACAAAAGTACACATTCACATTATTTTGTTGAATGTGTATACACA
>JASANB010001676.1:0-55992 GCA_030248155.1 Sabatieria punctata
AAAACGGCTGGCGAGCCAGATTTGAGGGGGTGTAGCTCCGGTTCTAGGGGGGTGTTTTTCTTCTAATATGCGCCGAAGGTCATCGTTCGTGGTCTAGTTTATGCTCATAAAATTTTAGCCGGATCGGTGAGATGAACCCCCTTGCCCCCTGTAAGCTGACTTTCTCGCGAAATGCATGTTAATACTGGTGATGTAAAATTATGAATTTTGAAATTAAATTAAATATAAATGAAATAGTTTTCCATTATTATCAATTACAATTATGTTGTCAATTAAATTATTTAAACTGGGAAAAATTCAATTTTGGACTTCTTTAAATAATATTTCCAATTTTTTGAACTTGTTGTATTTTTGCTGTTAAAGGACAGTGGCATAATATGCAGGACTTGGGAAAATGTCCAAGCAAAAATTTGGAATCGTCCAGTTAGGCGTACTCGGTTCCCAAACCAGGGCGAGAAAATTTTAAAAAGTTACCTTCTCAAAAGGCATTGAAATGGCCATCTGAGGGAAAATTTATAGTTAGTTCATTTCAGTATCAGTACACACACCATATAAGGTTTTTATTGTTTCTGACCAAAATCACTTGGTAGCTTCGCCAAAAGGGCAGTGTAAGTAAACCCACCACATCCAAAAATCACAGTTTCACATTTGCGAACTGCGAAATGAAATGCAGAGAGTAAAATATTACAAAAATACAGCGAAGTTTGCATGAAATATGTGACTAAGTCTAAATAGGTTTTCGTTTTGTTTGAGATCATTTGCGCAACTAACACTTACTACACATTTCCTCATATTCACCAGGGGAAATAATTGAAACTCCGGATGAATTTCAATTAAGTTACAATTAAATTATGACCCAACTTTTGACTTTCAAATAATTTAAATATTACAATCAAATAAATTTTTACATCACTATTAAATTCTTCATAAAGAAAAATTGTGAATCAAACTTTACCTCAGCTACTGATCTGGCGATTGATTTCACGACTTTGTGTGATAAAAGACTGTTATCTGATGATTCGATAATCGATATGGTAAGCTCTGAGAGTAAAATGTCGTCCAGTTCTGGAAATTCTAACAACTCTGCTATTTCGCTCGTGTAGAGTAGGCGGAGGTACTAAAAATAGATTTGAAACTTAAAATTAGAAAACAAATGTTTTAGTATTTATCTCTTACACTCTTTTTAAGTTTTGTTTGACCTCCAGGTACTCTAAATTCGTTGTTGTTTTCAAAGGAAAAATCAACAATTCCGTAAGCATTCGTGGGAATTTCTTTAGTGCACTTTTCAGCTGTCCAATAAGCGATTTGCGGCCGATTCGGTCCAGGTCTCTGTTTAGCGTACGGCGCGCTTATACTTTAATAATTGCTCTACGGCCGCGGGATCAGGCCTGCGCTTGAACCTTGAAGTTACTCTCTGGTTCTCTGATCTTTGATCTCTGAAGCGGGATCTCTGGTCCGATCGATAGTTGCTCCTTACCGCTATGTCAAGTTGAAAATCGAACTTCCCCGTGGAGTGCTGTGCGTTGGTGCACAAATAGTAGACATTCATGAGTTGTGTTAAATCTGCAAACGGTTTATGGATTTGACGCTCCATTCCCGAGATATACGCCATCAAACATCGGGCCGCTTAACTATGGAACCAAAATTTCCAACTCTGATTTCTTTTGTACCAGTTAGAGTTGGGACTTATAAATAGGGGCTTTTAGTAACTTTTAGAGTAGATTAAGAATCTTATGTCCAAAATTATTTTTGATAGAAATTTTTTTCGACAACATTTCGCCGGCCATAGCTCATCTGGAACCGCATCAAAACCGTTGGCTTGGCAGGAATGTACTACTACATAGAGTTTTCTTCCTCTGCGCCATGCCTAAGTGGCAAGGAAGATAAGCAAAAAAAGAGTTTTCTTAAGCTTTGGCAAATGTATAGCCTAATCAGCATTCGCGTCGCATTTCCTTAAACGAACGCTCTATTAATCTTCAGTATGTATCACATGCGTTGCCTCAGCCCTGACGCTTAGTTTAAAACGCGCGCGCCGGAACAACTGAACCGAATCGGCCGCCGACCCAGTAAGCGGTGGCGGAATCTTCCGAGTGCTCCTCTTTCGAAGTTCCACAGACACATCTAAGAACATTTATTGAAGACAAAGCTCCTTGCCTCAAATTCAAGTTACCTGTTCCAATTATTTTCCTCTGCCACGAAATGAACACACTCTCTCACTTTAAAACTCCGCAGAACATCAACTGAAGCTCCAAACGGCAAATCACCATCTTTGGGCACCAACTCCATTAATTCATCCTGATTTCTCAGATTTTCTGCGCTCCAATCCATCTAGAGACGACTTTTTATAAAATACAACGCCTCCTGCTGACATAGGTAGTTACAAGCGTAAAGTTGTAGTGAAGGGCGCCGCATGTTTACCTTGCATGCTTACTTGGAGACGCGTAGGGCAAGGGCAAACATGGCTAATTATGCAGGCTCACTGTACATAGGACAGGTTTTTGGCGGCCAATCATTGTTGCGGCGGATCAGTGGACAGAGTTCAATCGGATTATTTCGCTTTATTTGGATCTGTAACAAATAACAGCTGGCTTTGCTGTTCACAAAAGCAGCTGGGTATTTGGTTCGCTGTTCACAAGAGCAGTTTGGTGGAAATACAATTTTACTGTTGGAAACTCCGGGGTTAAAAAATAGGTTCCGGTTCAAGTCAAGTCCAACATCGAAATTTCAGGTTCAACTCCATCTTCTAAACAATCTGGACAATAGGTTCAGGTTCAAGTCCACTGATATTATCAAAAAAACTGTAGAATTTTGCACTACTTGCATCCTTTCTGAACCCTATAAGCAAGTTCACTGGCAGTAAAAGACCCAGATCAGACTGTTTTATGGGGTAGTACTTTCGTTGCTGAGATTTTCAGTTTAAAAAAGGTATATAAAGATGAAACCATTAAGTTTCTGTGCAACCAAAAATTTAACGAATTTTGCCTAAAATTGCACTTAAAATTGGAACCTATTAAAGTAAGTTCAATAAAACGCGACAGGTTCAAGTCCGGCTCAAATAAAACAGGTTCAGGTTCAAGTCCACGAATTTCAGATTAAAACCTATTAATAGATCCAGGTTCCTCCATCAGGACTTGCCAACAGTAGTAGTACATTCGAGTAATAATGGATACTAGTGTTCCGACGATATCAAATTTCGGCGATATTCGATATCAATATCGATATCGATATTTTCAGCTCAATATCGATCGATATCCATATCGATATTTGTAGTTATGTAAGAAAATCTGCAAATTTTGAAAAGAACACTGCTCTCGCTGCTTATCAGTCAAGCACTGATGTAATCAACGAACTGATATCAATTAAGTAGAGAATCGCTGAACGGTAGTGGCTCTTCTGAAGCCCTTCAATGAAAAGGTTGACCCCTCAGGCCGATGCCCCACCCTCAGTAGGCATATGAGCTCAGACAGAATAGCGTATTTTAACTTTTTATAATGACAAATAAGCCAAAAGCCTTGATTTTAGTGAAAAAATCCTACTCTTTTGCTCAGCATCCTTTCAACCACCCATCAGCCCGGCGCTACCCTGTGAGGATTTGACAATTTACCACCTCTCAGCAAAAATGCTAGTCCATTATGCCTGCTTCTGCCTTCCTGCTTCAAGTGTGTGGAGGGAGCAGCTCTTCGGTGTTGCTGCAGACATACAAGAACCTAAGCGTTGCTATCCGAAAGCTGAGAATCCCAAGAAATTGATGTTTCTGAGAGCTATCATGCCACTGCTAGGTTTTGACTATACTATCGATTTCTAAGTTGTCCATAAAAACTGTTTTTTTACTATTGCAGAGAAATAAACTTGGTTTCAGTTTTGTTTTTACCTACTTTTCCGCAAAAAATATAAAAAATATCGATGGCAAAATATCGCGATATCGATATCGATATATCGTCGGAACCCTAATGTATACACAATGGCCAGGCTGGGCCCTTATACAGTTCAACAGAAAGTTCTATATCATGAGAGAATGCACGCGTCTATACATACCCTGTATCGAAAGTTCTAGAAATAGTGATAGCGGTATTTCCCGAAGAACCGGGAATTCTGGGTATTTGCACTCCCGGTTTCTAATCCCGGTTCACACATTCTCAAATACAGGGAAATACCGGGAAATATATATTATGGCAGTATTGACAGTTTTTGCAGACACAATGTATTTCAGAGACATCTACTGTATACCCAACTTTCTTTTGCCTACCAGCGGCACGCAAAACTTTGAATAAGTTTTCAAATGACTGGTTCAACAATTTTAAATCAATCAATCAATCAATCAATCAATCAATCAATCAATCAATCAATCAATCAATCAATCAATCAATCAATCAATCAATCAATCAATCAAACAAACGAAAAACCATTCTAATGAGCGTTTCTATATTCAAATAGTTATAGTTCAAAATGATTACTTACAACAATCTAATCACCACACGTACACGTCGCACAATGTTTCTCCAGATCGACATTCACTTGTTCGTCCACCAATTTCTGATGAGTCACTCTCTCGATCACTTCAATCTTACGCAGCTCTTCATTACTCATTTTTTGACCAGCTATTACCGTGTCTGCAATAATCGATGTACCGACCGACAGCATGAAATAGAAAAATAAATAAAAATACAGTGTCTGGTGTCTTCGATTCCCAGTAAAGCCTTGGCTGAGTCCCATAGCAACCACCGAATGTGGAAAATGGGCACCAGAAAGAAAGGAAGGGGAGGCTTCACCTCATACTCCTTCATCAACCGATACATTTTGTACTTCCACACCTGTCGCGACATATTTTTTATATCACCGAATGCGTTCCTGCAAGAATAAGCAACTGAATGCGTGTAATCCACTTTTCTGTAAACTTACGAAAAGACAGCAATCAGCATATTGAGCAGTAGCACATTTCCGAAGAATAGATAAACGGTGAGAAAAATAGGTATGGGATAAGTCCGCCAAAAACAGTCCGTAGCCACTGATGTCTCATTAGCCGGGGGATTCTTGCAGAAATCGACAGTTCCTGCAAGCCAGAGCGTCTATTCTCTAGAGCGTCAATTCCAATTTACCTTCCATGGCCTCTTCTCTAGGCTGTCCCAACAAATCCCAAATTCCGGTGGTGTACAAGTCCCAAAAGATGCCAAATCGAAATCTTTCGTTTGTTCTCACCAGGGCTAGGTAGGCCACACCATAGGAAATGAGAAACTCCACAGCTATCAGCATAAATGTGCCAATATGACCAAGCTAAATGTGCATACAAAGTAAAATGGTCGATATTAGATAGAATGAGTAAAACCATCTTCTGTAGGTCCAACACTCGTGGTCCGAAGTATCCACTAGCTAGATGCACTCTGAACAGTGAGGTAGTAGAGAGAACCAAATTTATGACCAAAAGCAGACGAGTCGGAGGGAAAAACAAGTCCGGATTGTTGGCTAGGCCATATGTTCGCACTGTGAATCTGGAAAGAAATATTTTTAATCATCTTGTATCAGGAGCTCTTTCTTTGTAGGCTTGTTCGCTTGTTCACAAACTAAGGCTCAGAGGCTTAGACTTAGGCTTACATAAGTCATACTGTAGGTTTCAGTTTAGAATTAGTTACTATGCTCAGGCGAATAGGTTCATCGGACGGAATCCAACCCCTCCTCCCAGGTCGGCCCTGATCTTTGTTATACGTATGAACGATGCTACATAATAGTTCATAACGTACACATCTGTAATTCCTTACCTAACGATATTGTAGAATCTAGAAATTTGACGATTTTCACGGAGAAACTAAAGAAAATGGATCTTTCGGGCTTCCTCCTGTTCAAGTAAAGGTGCACCGTTCTTTTAGACATTGTGCACCTGTTGCCCACTAACACTCTTTCTGCGCTGTTCGTTTACATTGTACTAACATGTTGTCTTGCTTGGGTGACAAATAAATAAATAAATAAACGTGACAATCGGTTCCAAAATGTAATTCGATTTCGGTATTTTGTATTCGGTTTCCTATGTATAACCTTTTGCAAATGACCGGGTTTTGAAGGTAACGGAAAGTTTCTGGCTTTCCAATAGGTTCACGGTCCGGCATTCAGATAGGTTGCAGGGATGGATATTCTTCCGAAAAAACCTTGGCCTGTATTTTTTTCAGCTTTTTTCCAAAATCGTGGAAAAAAGCTCCTGCTCAAGTTCTGAGTACCCTAGCCTGGTTTTATGATTACTAACGCTTTCTAGCGCCTTCCAGAGTCTTTTCAGAATAGAAATACCTGTCTTACATAGATATAAATCACGAACCAGGCATGAAACAGTTCCTGACAGGCTTCATCAATAAAGGCTATATGCAAATTTTCTTACAGCAGTTTGCCTTTTTGTATTAGACTGGCAAGTTTGGTATTTTCTGTTGTTTTTCTAACAGTTTTGAGTCAGTCTAGAGTCTAGCCTATTATACATCTTTAAAAGTCCATATTTTAACTGAAAAATGACATAAATTAGCTACTTTTAGCTTGAGTTTTTTTCCGCGATTTACGTTTTTTCCCACCCTTAGGAAAAAGACGAAAAAAAAACACACCTCACATCCCTAATAGGTTGTTTCCAGATTGTCTTGGTTTAGTGCAGTAAAACTGACAAACTGAAAGTTATTTTTGAATCATTTCAACTGCAAGCGTCATGTGAACATCTAAAAACAAATTTAGAGTTAGCGACTGGTGGAAAACGCGTTTCCGTCAGAGTCTGAAATAGCTTTTGGATATGTTTACCATCATTTTCTTTTCGATAGGTTGGCCAACTACGCCATATAATCATTTGGAAAGGGTTATGCGCAGTGGCAAAGCAGAATCTGCTACAACGTCAAGCAAGCTTTTCGATAAAAAAGGCCTGTCCAAAAAATCAAATTTTGATGCAGACCACGGTTCCAAATTGGAACACGAGGAAGAAACAAAATCCTAGGCAATGTTTATTAAGCCTTGTCTAAAACAGGAAGCCAACGGGTTTTCAGTTATCGAAAGAAAAGCTTCGAAAAGCTTCCTAAACAATGCTGACTGACTGTACAGTACTTAAGTTTTAGAGAAATAAGACTACATGTACTACATGTACTACATGTAAGGGGCCGTGTCGCTTTTTTCGAAATTTCAGGATACTTGAATTGCATTATTTTCGATCTATGCACATTCTGTCAAACGTTTCTACATACAGAAAAGCTTCCCAGAGTGGTTGTAGGGATTAATTCAATTAATTGCGCTGTATGGTAACAAAGAAACGTTACAGTACTGTATGTATGTGCTGCCATTTTATCGGGGGGGGGCGATAAACCGAAAACGACGTAGCCGTAGGAGGGTCCCCAAGAAACGATGCAAGGCGATTTTGGGGGAGGGGGGCCGAAAAATCGGGATTATGGAACGACGTCGTTTATGGACGGCCCATAATGTAGGCTTGAGTTGGCACTGAGGCTTCTGCCCGCTCCTCATGACTGGCTAGTTTTCTAGTTGGCATGAATGCATTTCTGAAGGGAACCTTTTGCCAGTCAATAGTGCACCCGACATATTTTGACCCGCTGAGTTAAAAAATGGCCTTTGTTTTAACTTACGTATAAGTGTTTCTTTTTCAGTTATACGAATAATAATGCAAATTTGGTTTGAACAGTAATATCTCAAAATTGAAAAAGACTAAGGAAAAACAAAGGCCATCTTTTAACTCAGCGGGTCAAAAAAGGTCGGGTACACTATTGACTGACAAAAGGTTCCCTTTAGAAATGCATGAATGCTGAACATTTATTTCACGATTACAGCTTGTCATGGCATGTTTCTTAACGAAATTTCAGAGGACCACAACTTACGACTGAGTGGCTGTAGCACAAAAATATTATGATATTCTGAATCAACGCAGAAAACTGCACCAGATAGATACCACGTTATGACCAGATTTGACAGATAACTTATTCTCTGAGTACCTGGGCATAAAAATTACATAAGTAGCTCAGAAGCGATCAGATTGAAAAGCAGATGTCATTTTCGTAATCAGTGGCCTCCCCTCCTGCTGCGTCGTCTATCGTCGCATTTCAGCAAACCCCCCTCCCCCTTTGGAACGACGTCATTTATGGACGGCCCTTAAACGTCTGCAGCAGCACTGAAGAGCTGCTCACTTCGCACACTTGAAGCAGGAGGGCAGTAGCAGACATGGGCTAACATTTCGGCTGAGTTGATGGGATGGGAAATTTTCAAATCCTGATGGTGGTACCACTGGCTGATGTGTGGTTGAGGGGATAAACTTATTTTTTTAACCCCGGACTTTCCAACAGTAGTCTAGGAAAGGGGGTTAGGTACTAAAAAAGCTAAAATATCGCTAATTTGGGTTCAAATACAGCTAAAAAGTGCTTTTTCACATGCGATTTTAGCAATTTTAGTGTCAGAAATTCAAATTCTAAGACATTGTAAAAATCTGCTGGAAAAAATACTTGCCAGGAAAATCGGAGAGAGGGGTAGGTAGAATCGGTCCGGGGTTTCCGATCAAGGGGTCTGGCCTATGTCAGGTGGAAGCAGACCCCCGAATCTCTGTTCAATATACATATACGCAGTAAAAATTATCAGTATTTACGGGAAGATAAAAATAGAGACGCTTACACAACAATAGCTAAGAATGAAGTGATGACATGCATTCTGAGACAGTGAGCATAAAGCCACTCCTTCCAGGTGATGGTTTGGTCTAGCCGGGCTGTGATCAACAGCTGAAAATTACAGTAGAGTCAATTGGTCCATCAGATTGCAAAAATTAGCATACAATGCGACAGGTCTCGATAACGATGATGAGTTGAAAGACTCCATACAGCACTACTTCCGGCCACGGAATTTCGTCCTTTTTCAGAGAGAACAGTACAACGTAGGCATACCAGAGTAGGTAGAAGCTGTAGAAAACCTAAAATAAAGGACTGTCATCTACACTTCTACAGTAGAACCCAGTGGCGTATCCAGGATTTTGGAAAGGGTTCAATAAAATACAGTACAGTAAAATACCCTACAGTAAAATTTTGAAAGTGCCTGGTTGGGCCGCTGCCCAACCAGGGTAAGAAAATTTAGCAAAATTAGCCTTCAAAAACGCGTTTAAAACGCATTTCGAGCTTTAAATTAACAGAAATTACAAGTTTTAGTAGTTTATAATGGCCTGGTTGGGCTTCTGTCCGACCAGGGCGAGAAAATTTTGAAAATTTGGCCTTCAAAAACGCATTTAGAAGGCATTCTGAGCACAAAATAGACGGTTTTAGTACATAATTCATTAGTTTCTTATATTTTTGACAGACTTTTTCTTCCTACCTCCACCGCAAAGGGGGGTGTATACACCCTACACCCCCTGGATACGCCACAGGTAGAACCTGTATGATTGCGATGCTGTTCACAGTGACCAAGAAGCTGATTGTATTGAATTAGGGAACCAAAATTGTTGTTCAGGTAAACAAAAGCATACCGTATAGTTGACAAATTTGGTGAGGGGAGCTCTATAGAAGATGATCAGCTTGTCTATGGCGTCTCTGGCAATGTCAGGCAGACAGTCAAGACAACTTGGCCTGCCCACATCCCTCTGCAGTCTGTGGTACACCCTGGTTCTGCTTTTCCTTGGGGGACAATAATCCTCATCATGAATGTAGGTAACAGAGGCGAGAATGGGAACAATCAGGAACGAGGTGAGGGTACAGAAGAGCACATTGTAGCTGCTGCTCTCATAGCCCGCCTTCCAGTTGTCAAAGATGGCGTTCTCACAACAGGCTGTGCCTAGGAACTCCTGAAGTGGTGTAGTATGCTAATTTCTGTACTTAGAAGGAGTGAGTTACATACATACACTATAGTAAGTACATACTTTGGCGTGAGCTCTTGAAGCCAATTCCATACAGTTGTGACGGCGAAATTGGTCTACCCTGCGTTGAACCACTAATAGACCGCTGCGCTGATCTGTCTTGTATATTTGATCAACCAACCGAACTGCTAGCAACTCTAGTTTTCTAGAAAAATCTGCTTTCTACCAGACATGACGGACAAAGGGAGGTCATCAAAACTGCAAAAATTTTCTTCTATGCATTCATTCCATTCGATATCACTACAAACAACTGCTGCACAATTTCTTTTGGTACATTTGAGGCACGTCGTCCACACAGTGTACAAAATCAAAGCAAACAGCTCACCTGTGAAACAGGTCAAACTCCGCTTGCAGTTGGTAACTGTAGTACTTGGTAGCATGGGCCATTCTTCTACAGATAATACAGCCCAGCAGTGCCAGAGCCAGTGGATCAGAGTCACAGTTGTGCCAGAGCAAAATTGCCAGCTCCTGTCGGTTGTGCATCACTGCCCATGCAAACAGTAGTTGCATAGGATTGACAACTGGATCGGTGGCCCTTCTTGACCTCCTTGACCGTCCATCTACTATGACGTTTCGAAATGGACAATAGACTGTCATCAGCTCGTTGATTCCTTTTACTATGTCTGCACTGCCTGAAAGCATGGCATTTTACTTCTGCTGCAGTCGTTTCAGTTTTACTGTATTCAAAATGCACCACACTGACTGACCTGGCCCAATCAGCTGTTGGTCCGTAGCCACCAATCGACCAATGAACCTGCCCAGAACGTGCTTCCTTTTTCTATCGCTGATCAGGCGCCAAACATGGGTGTCAGGGGTTGTCGACCTCTCATACAAATCACACAATTGCTGATCTTTGATTTGCTCCATTGGGATGCCCTGATCCAGGATTATCCTGGTAAACGGCTCATTGTCATAGATCAGAGCTTCCAAAAACAATTCAACTAGTTTGTCTTCCTGCAAATTTTAAATAAAGTTAAAAATGTTGTGCAAAAATAAACAGTTTACAGGTAGAAGAGTCAAATTATCCCTGGTTTGCCTGTCAGTGGCCATTTCGGCGAACCACTGGTATCTGAGTAACTTTTCGAACAACTTGAGGATCTTCTTTTGAACTTCAGGCTTGGCTTCCAGTTCTTCATCTGGTAGGTCATCATCGAAAGAGATTTTTCTGCGTGAAGAATAGCTTGAGCCACCACTTCTGGAAGGCATTTTTCTTGCTAGGTGTTTTTTCTTCATCGATGCAGGTGTTGGGGAATGCTCACTGGCTGATTTTTGCGCTTCCAGTTTTTGCAATTCAAACATGCATTGAATGATCAAAGAGTCCAAAGTTGTGTTGTCCTGTGGGTCGAATATCTTGACCAATTTGTGATTGGCACAAATCTGAGTTAGCATTTCACAAGCCCAATCGCTGTAGCACTCCCTGAAGTCTTTCAGAAGTTCATCAACTTCACCTGACTCTCTGAAAATAGCTGATTTACTACAATCACGTTCGCAATTTTTTATGAAAACTTACAAAGCTTTGGCATATCTGCCCAAAATCCGCGCCAAAAACTCCATAAACTGATTGCCAGTACTGCAGACGATGACAAAATTTCCTATATTCAAATTGGAGACCACTCGTTCCAATTGTTCTAGTTTTCCACAAATAAATAGGCAGACAGATCCTGGTAAATGGCTTTCCAGCGAAGAAAGAAACTTTTCGGTCGTTCCTGAGCTATTTTCAAAATTGTCGTCAACCAGTAAATAGTGAGAAAAATTAGGCAAAAGTGAGGTGGGCACATTTGTTATGCAGTAACTTGCGTGAAATGGTACCTAAAACTTTTTCCAGGCTACGAAAACAGTGAACAAGTTCGTTACCTCAACATCTTTGTTCCTAAAAGCATTTCTGTTCGCAATTTGGCGCCACGGTGCGACGCCGATTGCACGCACAAATTTGCCACTAATGTACGCTTCATCGGCAATGGCGTTATTTAACGCAACTGTGATCGGAGAAACTTGGGTGGCACTGGAGATTAACCAACTGTCATGGCTCTGTAGACACTGTAAAAACTTTTAATTAGTAAATACTAAAACATAATATCTCCTAATACAATTCCCTGTTCAGTACCTAATACAGAAAATTTGTGAATCAAACATTACCTGAGCTACTGATCTGGCGATTGATTTCACGAATTTGTGTGATAAAAGACTATTATCTGATGATTCGATAATCGATATGGTAAGCTCTGAGAGTAAAAGGTCGTCCAGTTGTGGAAATTCTAATAAATCTGATATTTGGCTCGTGTAGAGTAGGCGGAGGTACTAAAATGGATTAGAAACTTAAAATTAGAAGACAAAGGTTTTAGTATTTATCTCTTACACTCTTTTTATGTTTTGTTTGACCTCCAGGTACTCTAAATTCGTTGCTGTCCTCAAACGAGAAATCAACAATTCCATAAGCATTGGTGGGAATTTCTTTAGTGCACTTTTCAGCTGTCCAATAAGCAGTAGTGGAATCTTCTGACAAATCCGAGTGCTCCTCTTTTGAAGTTCCACAGGCACATCTAAGAAAATTTATTGCAGACAAAGCTTCTTGCCTCAAATTCAAGTTACCTTTTCGAATCATTTTTCTCTGCCACGAATTGAACACACTCTCTCACTTTAAAACTCCGCAAAACATCAACTGAAGCTCCAAACGGCAGATCACCATCTTTGGACAACAGTTCCATTAATTCATCCTGATTTCTCAGATTTTCTGCACTCGAATCCATCTAGAGAGACGACGTTTCGTAAAATACAAGGCCTCCTGACATAGGTACAAGTGTAAAATTTGTAGGAAGGGGATAGGATAGCCACTTTACATGTTTACTTGGAGAAGTGTAGGCCAAGGGCCAATAATGCAGACTGACTGTTGGACAGGTTTTTGGAGGCCAATTATAAAACAGGTTCTCTTCTCACCATTATACCGCTTGCCTGTAAATTATCTATGCACCAAAACAGCCATAACGGTGTTCAGTTGCCGTTTCTGTTTGTGGCAACTGTATTATTGGCAAAGTTTCTGAGGTAGTGATTTGATTATTTTTTGAGATTATCATTTTGTTTTGTTTTCTGATAGAAAACATTTGGTTTTGTTTCGCATGTTTAAAAAATAAAAAGAACAGTTTTTTCTAACAAACTATTATTCATTTTCCCTAAGCAAATCCACACAACTGACAAAAATCCGAATTTAAACAATACCAATTCTTGAACAGACAAATTTCTGGGCTTCATAAACTCTGTATGACCAATTTCTCTTTGTCTGCTTTCCATAAAATCAGTCTAGAAACGCTCAACTCACTCTCTAGCCAGTCAGACAATCAGAAGCGTCAAACAAATTGTCGAGGCAACTGCATCTAATTAGCGCCGAGAAGCAAAGGGAGCCAATTACGGTTTGGAAGTCGATCTAATAGGGCAGAATTTTCGAGCCGCAAAGGGTTAGGCCGAGGGCCCTCCTGCGCTGCCGCCAGCCGTTCTCTGCCTATAAGCCAGTAAGCCATATAAGCAGCCAAACTATCGACTTTTCTGGAATAAAACGCTGGGCTTGGTTGGCCTTGTCTGGCCACGTTTATGTGGCAATGGAAATTAAGCAAAAATAATACTTACTCGAACCCAGTTTACGTTGGAGAGAAAAAACGGACGGGCCGACATGATTAGAATTGGAGATTTTCTTTTACGCTACACCTGTGCTTAATTAATTATTGAAATCCGTAGCTAGGCCCAACGGCCCATACGTGCACCATAAAAGGAAACAAAGCCAGCCCTTTGTTTGCGGAGCAATTTTTATTAATCGAGTGAACTAGCAATGCATGTAAAACATGTCATGGACGGCCCCTAACTGGCACTATATGCGCAATTCTACTAGAGCGGTTCTGAGCTGAATGTTCTTTGCTCAAACATGTGTACACATAGAATGCACTAGTCTCCACTCTACACCCACTTACATGTATGGTTAACAAAAACAGCAAGAAAGCCTAATTCTAACGCTTTGTCACGTCACGTTAAGAATCCAAATGTACACTGGTGCATTAATTTCAAGCAGAGCCGTTATAGGATTTGCTCTCGCACTAGTTTTGAGTCTGTCGGTTCATGAAGCTTCTTGTTCAGCTGTCTGTTCTTTTTGTAATTTTGGTAGTTGGTAAGCTTTAAACAAAACATTTAGCCTAACACTGAAATACATACATACCACAATAATCTTCCAATTCAAAACTCCATTCCAATACTAACCCCAAAGCATAGTACCATGTTTCCACTTCCACTCTCAAAACCAACTCGCTCATGTTCATTAGCAGCTTTGAAAGCTTTAGTTGTAGCCAGTGATGGATTGAAATGCTACACCAGCTTTAAAAAAGGTGTCAGTCATCCAACTCGGACTACAAACTGTCGTTCAACGGATAAGAAATGTTTTGCTTTATCCTACGTGGACCACTACAATGACAGTGAGCGATTACGATTGCCCTTTTATAGTCTTAGGCACACAATTGAATAGTTTACCGTGTTTATTCCAATAAGCCGCGCGCAGCTTACTTATTTCAGTATGACATGTGGCTTATTGGAATAAACCCGGTATCCCATTTTTAGAGTACTACCACTTCGGCTGCACCCCCCACAATTGCTACTTCTACAAGCAACAACACAAAGATGCCACTGCAGTTAGATGCCGCCACTGTGGCACCGATTTGTGCAACAAAAATCCACCATGAACGAGGTTTCTGCTAAGATGCAGTAGATTGTGTCCACTTCAAATTGCACAATTGTCTTCTGTACGCGGCCAGTGTTTTACGTAAAATGAATCACTTATGTATAAACGAGCAAAATGACGTCATGAGATAAACTGTTGTTTGGGTATCGGATCTTCAAGAATCGGTACGGTGTTTTTCGGTATACCCAGTAATCGCTTCGATCTGGGTAGTAGGTTATCGTTAAGTGCATGACTGCGGTAGAAAAATCTTAATTGAACACTACAGTACTTGCTCGTCTTTGTTTGTTTGTACGTCTGTGCAGGCCGGTAATCAGTTCAGTTGGTTGGCTACAGAAACAGCAAACCAAGTCAATCCTAATATTTATGCTTTGCCACGTACGTTCTAATAGTATTCGAAAGGTACAAACTGGTGCATTTATTTATAAAGCATTCGCGTTCGTACTAGTTTGAGCTTGTCGGTTGATTATGAAGCTGACTCTTTCACTGATCGTTTTTTTCGTACTGTTTGTAGTTGGTAAGCTTACACATATTCTTTTCATACGTACGTATAAATAGTACGTACGTATAACAGGTCATTCGTTGCACCAGTAAAACCTCATTGCCCTCAGAAGTAGGAATCTGTTTTATTATAATTTGCTCGAAATCGCTCTTGTTTATTGCCAAATCTGTTTTGACTATGAAGGCGAATATCATAGGAACTAAGAAGAGTATTTCAATTAAAATTTCCACAAATTTCAAGAATTTATCTGAGTTTCGTTCAAAGAAGATTCATTCAAATCTGTTGCCACTTGCTGTTGCTAAAGTAAAAAATCTGCTGGGTTATATATTTTTCGGTGCACCATCCTGCTCGATGTATATTAGAAGTTTAATGGTGAAATGTCAGCAAGTTGTAGGCAGTGATGGGTTGAAATGCTACTACAGCACTAAAAAAGATGTCCAACATCCAACTCAAACTGTGAAATGTCGAAAATACGATACGAAATGCATCGCTTTCTACTACTACGTCAACAATAACAGTAAGCAATGATCTGTCGTTTATACGTACATGGTCTTACACAAAATTAAAGAGCCATATTTTCTAAAAACCTACCCTTAAAAGCCATTAAATGAAATTTTCTGACGCATACATTTGTGATGAATAAATGGGACTATAGTAGAAAACGCGACACACAACGGTATTTTTTCTCTTCGAAGCCGCTTGCGGTATTTATGGCCAAAAACGTGATTTTTGTCATTTTCAACTGGTTCTCTAGCGTACAACTACGTGTACCGATCGCATTCATATCTTCACCATAAACTAGTGTTGTTATGACTACTAGTCAAAGTCAAAGTCATAGTTAGTAATACTTTTGTGATATTGCAGTGAAACAGACAGGTAGTCAAAGTCAAAGTTTGACTACTTCCGTACCATAAATACGCAGTCTAACACGAAGACCAGGTAGTCAAATCGTTTAACTATGACTAAGATTTAAATTAAAATTATGACGTACAGTAGATGTAGAATATGTACGGTACACGTTTTGGTTGAAGAAACGGCAAGAATTGGTTTAAAACACAAAGATTGTTTTATTCTATTTTACGGCGTTTTTTGCAGAGCATGCTGTTTTTGGTTTACAATGAAAATTTTGGAGTGAAAAGAACAATTTTGTCGTGTGTTTTAGCGCCCAACAACCACTGTATATTTCAAAGTGAATGATTTATTTATGGAATAACACCCATTTCTGGCTGACGCCTGGTAACTAAAGCATGATAAATCGCTGAAAATGTCAATTTGGCTCTGTTTCAAAAAGTAGTCAAAGTAGTCAAACCGGTGGTCATAGTAGTCAAACGGTTTGACTGCAATACAGTCAAATTTGACTACTCTGGTATTGTACTCAAACGGACAGTAGTCATAGTCATAGTCAAACGGAAATTTTGGTATTGTAACAACACTACCATAAACTTATCTTACTAATGACCACTGTAGCCACAAAATATGGAGCAGAGATGGATATTTTACCGAAAAAAACCTCGGCCTGTTTTTTCCAGTTTTTTCCAAGAATCGCGGGAAAAACTCTAGCTCAACTTCTGAGTATCCTAGCTAGGGATGGGCACGTAAATTAATTTTCGTAACGCGTAACGTAAATTAAGCGCCGATTTTTAATTTACGTTACGCTTAACAATTACCGTAATTAAAAAAATCCGGATACGGAAATTAAACGAATACGAAAATTAAAATTTAGCAATACGTAAATTAATTTCCGTACGTGAATTAATTTACGTTCCTAGCGTAAAACAGATTTTTCTGTAGAATCCTGAGCCCACCGCATTGTTTTGTTGTATAATAGGCGTATTTTTGGTTACTACTGAAACTTAAATGCGACTTTTAAGGTTAATTTTTCGAAAATTTTTCGCCCTTGTCGCACAGAAGCCCAATCCCACTCTTCGAACTGCTAAACCGGTTAATTTCGGTCAATTTCACGGTCGAAATATCTTCTAGATACGTTTTTGAAGGCTTGAATTTGTCAATATGTTATCTCCCTGTATAAGAAAATAGGCAGAAAAGCAAATTCATGTGTAGGTGTTGTACTACTGTTGGAAAGTTCAGGGTTGAAAAATAGGTTCAGGTTCAAGTCCATCTTCTAAAAAACCTGGACAATAGGTTCAGGTTCAAGTCCACCGATATCTCGAAAAACTGTAGATATTTTGCGCTGCTTGCAACTTTTCTGAGCTATAAGCCTTTCTACTGGCAGAAAAACATACATCAGACTTTACAGGGCAGTGTACTTTCGTTTTCTGACAGTTTCAGTTTGAAAATAGGTATAAAAACATGAAATCTTTAAAATTTTGTGCAATCCAACCGAAAATTTTACATAGTTTGCCTAAAAATTGCAGTTGAAATTTGAACCTGTTGAGAAAGTCCAATAAAACAGAACAGGTTCAACTCCGGCTGAAATAAAATAAGTTAAGGTTCAGGATAATGTCCACAAATTTCAGGTTAAAAACCTATTAATAGATCCAGGTCCAATCGAACAAACACAGAATTAAAATTTGCATTGCATACAGTTCATTTTATAATTTTTTCCGCGATATTCGATTGCTACTACCTACTAGCAATTTTTGAAGAAAAACGAAAATTAATTTACGTTTGGCTGGAATCTTATTCGTTACGACGTTACGGAAATTAATTTACGTAACGCGTTGCAGCAAGAAATTGGCAGTGTTGCCAGGAGTAGTATAATAATAGTACCTGTAGTATAATTGACCTTCGAAACGTATCGAAAAATCGACTGTAGTATGTAGTATATAAATGTAGTATATTTTTTGATTTTGTAGTATAAAATGTAGTATAATTCAACATTTCCATTTCAGATGTCATATTTTCCCAATTTTTGAGAAAACTCGTCAATTTTTCCCTCTTTGAAAACAGGTTTTTCCTTTTTTCACATCAAATTGACATAATTAGTTATTCTCTATGAGAAAAATTAAAATAAATCGGTGAAAGTATGCGTTTTTGACCAACCAATCAACTAACCGTTTTGATTGATATTCAACAAATATGACTCCAATGATCAACCAAAGGAAAAATACAGTTTGATGTGATCGACTTGTAGAAAAAGTAAAGTTTGATCCCATCCATAAAAATAGCGCTAGGCTTAGACTGAGGCTTGGCTTAGTTTCCAGCTTAGGTCTAGTGTTCTGAGACTTTAGAGACCAGAACGAATTTTACCTGCATACAAACACATAGGCCAGAAAAATCTGTAGGGGCTGAAATCGTCTTGGGGAGGCTGATTTCCAAAAAAGGCCAAAAATCGCTGTTAAATCGCGGATTTTCCATAAAAATCGCCAAAAATTTCCGCCGGAGGAGATAGGGTGCTGGACGGACTGGTGAGGGGCCTTGGCCGGATTGAGGTCGGCAAGGCCCCTAGGCCCCAGCCCATTTGTTTTGAAAAGTCGAATCGAAACCAATTTCATCTAAATTTGAACTTTGTTACCCTTGAGGGCAACGGGAAAGGTAAACCATACGCAAACTGGCAAAATGCCTAAGTTTTCGATGGTTTAAAAAGTCGTTGAAGCTTTAGCATGTGTAAAAACTCTTTGAGTCGAAATTAAAACGCTTCTGCCATTGCTGTCTGCATTACCTAACTGTTTTCTATGCTTTAAACCTTTGATCTGACAGTTTTACAGCGTAGTATCAAAGTGTAGTATAATGGCGAAAATTGTAGTATAAAGTAGTATAATTTTGAGCTGGTGGTAGTATACTGGACTGGCTAGCACCTGGCAACACTGGAAATTGGCCGTCTTAATTTCCGTAACACGTTACGACAGTGGCGTATCCAGGGGGGGGGTGTAGGGTGTGTACACCCCCCCCTTTGCGGTGGAGGTAGGAAGAAAAAGTCTGTCAAAAATATAAGAAACTAATGAATTATGTACTAAAACTGTCTATTTTGTGCTCAGAATGCCTTCTAGTTGCGTTTTTGAAGGCTAAATTTTCAAAATTTTCTCGCCCTGGTCGGGCAGAAGCCCAACCAGGCCATTATAAACTACTAAAACTTGTAATTTTTGTTAATTTTAAGCTCGGAATGCGTTTTAAACGCGTTTTTGAAGGCTAATTTTGCTAAATTTTCTTACCCTGGTTGGGCAGCGGCCCAACCAGGCACTTTCAAAATTTTACACCCCCCCCTTTCCAAAATCCTGGATACGCCACTGCGTTACGATTACGGAAATTAAAATCTGGTAAAACAGAAATAACGTGTACGTAAATTACCGATTTTAATTTACGTTGCCCATCCCTAACTAGCTAGCCTGGTTTTATGATTCCTAACGCTTTCTAGCGCCTAATTGAGTCTTTTCTGAACAGAAATACACGTCTTACATAGATATAAATCACGAAACAGGCATGAAACAGTCTCTGACAGGCTCCATCAGTAAACGCTGTATGCAAATTTTCTTACAGCAGTTTGCCTTTTTGTTTTAGATTGTCAAACTTGGTTTTTCTCTTCTTTTTCTAACAGTTTTGAGTCAGTGTGGCCTATTATACATCGCAAAAGTCCATTATCAACTGAAAAAATGACATGAATTAGCTATTTTTAGCTTGAGTTTTTTCCGAGATTTATGTTTTTTCAGACCCTTAGGAAAAAACCGTTTTTTTTTCGAAAAATAAAAACGAAAAAGACACCCCTAACATCCCTGAGTGGAGCTTATCGATTGAGGCCAGCATAAATACCGTTGATTTTAAGGGGGTATTTTAGAAAGTGAGAAATGTTTTTGACAGCTCTCGTAGCAGAGCGTTGGTCGCTGGCCAGTCATGCTGTCCTGAATCTGTCAGCCCCATATTTTGTGGGTACAGTGGTCATAGTAAGACTAATATATGCTGAAGATAGGCAATTGTACGCTGGAGAATCAGCTGAAAATGTGCACCGATTCATCACACAGAGCTTATACTGTAGGTGAGAAAATTTCATGTTCCACCATCTGCCCGGGTTTTATAAAATATGACTCTCAATTGAAGCGTTCAGACGAAGAAATGCCTCAGTCCATAAATAGATGAAACGAGAAAAACGCGTTCAAAGTTTTCGGCCAGCCTGAAATAAATTGTGCAAAACGCTATGCCCTAAATTGTATTATGCCAAAAGAGGCCCATACCAGTGCTACTCTGTACCTGAGTTTGGGCCACCACATGTTTCCTGATTTGCATATTTTTAAAAATTTGTGATAGTGGACTTAGGCTGTTTTACGGTCTAAACCATAAAACAGCCTAAGTCCATATTCACAAATTTAAAAAAGATCAGTAAGAGTAAGAGAGCACTATAACTACTAGGCTTGATTGCCTTCCAGGACTCCGGGTAGTGGACTATCAATCTTGCCATCAATCTGCAGCTTAAAAATAGAGCTATAATAATCTGAAATGTAAAACACTCGTTCAGATATTCCAGAATAAGGAGCCAAAATGTGGCCCAAGGCCTATTTTAGTCTTCAAAAGCGGCATTCGATCAAAGTTTCTCGAACTAGTCTATCAGTACTCTAGGCCCCCGATTTTTAAGTCTAAACATTGATTATGAGAAATTTGATTTCAAAATTTTATCAACCTTAGTAAATGATGGAAAAATTTGTGATTTTCAGCCGTTAGCCAATTTACTCCAGAACCCCTAGGCGTATGCTGGCGTTCTTGCCACTATTCTGTAGCTTAAGAATAGCGCTACAATAATCTGAAATATAGAGCATAGATTTTAGGGGTTACAGATAAGCTATTGGGGCCGAAAGGGGGGTCGAAAATTTTTTTTCTTCAAAAATACAATTCGACCGATGCTTCTTAAAGTAGTCAAAAAGTACTCTTAAACACCCGATTTTTAAGTCTAAATTCTGATTACTAGGCCAGAACATCAAATTGGAAATTTTGATCCGATTGTTAAGCAGCCGGATTACTGTATCTTCGAATTGAAGCATCAAATCCGGGATTCCTTTTCAGAGGTTTGAGAACTCGGCTATACTACGTATTAGCGTATCAACTTTCAACTGCATAGGTCAAAGTTTTAATTTTGAGTGTGAATATTGAGGCTCTTGACTTGGACTTAGGCTTTTCTTCAACTGAATTTCGAGCACTGTTAAAAAATTGCGTTGGTGTAACTTATGACATAGAATGTTTTCAGATGAAATAATTTGTATTGAACATGTCTATAGTTAGGGGAATGTGCTGCCGAGTAGAACTCAATTTTTTCAAAAAGTGGACTGAGGCATTTCTTCGTCTGAACGCTTCAATTGCTAAACCGAATTTCAGAGTACTATCGCTTCGGTTGCGCTCCACAAGGCTGTCTTCCCCCAAAGCCTAAGTATAGATGCTACGACTGCGATACTGATTTGTGCAACAAAAATCCACCCTAAATGGAGATTCCGCTCAAATGCAATACAGTATATACAGTATAGATAAAAAATGTCCCATCGCTTTTTCAGGCTTCGCTCAAACGTTTCGTTCTCAGTCACTTCTTTACCGATTTGGCTCAAATTTTCAGCAAAAATTAACAACATGGTTGGCTAAACATTCTGCAAGTTTAGTGCCAAAATTCCGACTCATACTGGTTTTCTGACCCGAAAACTAGGAATGAGGGTGGTCCACGCAAATTTATTTTTTTCAGTAATGCAATGAGTACACAAGCCTGAAACCTGCAGGAGTGATTGGTGTTGCCATTGGGCATAACATACTAAGCGGGCAGCCCTGTAGCTCAAAGGGCACTAAAATTGGGGAATTTCAAAAACATGAGTGAAAATCCCATAGTTATGAAATCCGCACCTTCTAAAATCAAAGCACTGAGTCTGTTGTTAATCAACACAGATTGTAGCAGGAAGTTCGACAAATAACTGAACCAATATTATTAACCGATAATCATGATATTTAAACTCTGTTCCACACCATAGAAACCATCCCTGCAGCGTTTTTTGAAAATCGAAAATCTTTAGAATCGTCATTTTGCTGGTTTTACGAAGAAAACTCATATTTAGTCATGTTTTTCAAATTCCCCAATTTTAGTGCCCTTTGAGCTACAGGGCTGCCCGCTTGTATGTTATACCCAATAGCAACACCAATCATTCGTGCAAGTTTTAGGCCTGTACTCCTTGTACTACCGCAAAAAAATAAATTTGCGTGGACCACACTCATTCCTAGTTTTCGGGTCATAAAACCAGCATGAGTTTGCTTGCACTAAACTTGCAGAAAATTTAGCCAAGCATGTTGTTAATTTTTGCTAAGAATTTAACCAAATCGGTAAAGAAATGACTGAGAACGAAACGTTTGAGTGAAGGCCGAAAAAGCGGACATTTTTATCTATACTTTATACTGTATACTATTATGAAAATTTAAAACGGATAGCAGATGGCGGGAATTCTAGTACTCGATTTACTCCTATTCTAGTCCGCACTTTGGAATGGCTTCAGGGAGACAGCAATTTGCGATCGTTCTTAGTTGGGGAGATCACTCGAATTTCAAATTTTGAACACAGAATTTTGAATGTGGTATCAAACGACTGCTGAGGATCTCCTGGTTATTATTTTACACATCAACATCTAATTACTGCATGCTATATTCAGCTTTACCTTAGATACGTTTTTTTGGTCTCGAACAAAAGAATGTAAAACGTGCGCACCCAAATTGTAAATCTTTAACAAATATGACCAAATCCGGTATCAAACAACTACTTTTGACTTGTACATTATTGTTTTATGCACCAGCACATCCACAACCATTTACTGCATGCTATCTCAGATTACGCGCTCGTCATATCGCCTTACTTCATCGATTATCGGCCGATTTCCCCCGGAACCGCCACTTACTAAAACAATCGTAGCATTCGAGTCTGGCGACGGATATGTCTGCCCACGAGCATATGGGTAGATATGACGATTTCCTATCGATTAAGCATAAACATAACAATATTCGTACAAGCCCAAGGACGGTGGCCATTGTGGAACAAAAAAATGGCCAAAATTTACACACTCAAAACACTAATCGGCGCAAGTAGTGATCTCCCTATTTATGGGGACCGCGTTCCATTAATTTACGATCTGACAAGCACGGATACTGTATTCACCGTCATTCAGACTCGAACAATCGTGCAGATAATTTTGATGAGCAGGAAAACCTCCAATTTCTTGTTTCATAATACAGTTAGGTATTGTGTGCTATATGGTGGTATTGTGTAATACTTATGTCAAATAAATCACTTGCATAAAAAGACGACTTTACAGCATCAGATGGTACTTTTTCTCGTTCTGGCTTTCTTTGACCAAACCAGTAGTGATGTAAAATTATGGAAATTCAATTCCAATACAATTACATTGAAATTACGGAGTCATTTGTTAATTTTAATTAAAATATATTTATTTATTTAAATTTGAAATGGTTTCAATTACTTTTTCAAGTTTTGTTTGAAAATTGCCATTTTTTGCTAAAAGACTTGCTCAGGACTTTAGGTTTAGGTTTATTACAACGCACATGAACACCAGACAGACCAGTGAACAATCCATAAAAGGGCCAGATGGGAGACATTGTCACCGGGGACGAACCCCTATAGCAGTCAGGGAAATAACAACATACATGGTACCATACCAGTACACATATACACGTATCCCCGAAATGACCATATATGGAGTGAGTACATTTGGGAATTTGGGAATCCTATGAATTCCCAAGGCAAAAAATCAATGGTGATGAAATATGTCTTTGTTTCGAAGGCCTAGTAATTAAAATGGCGTATAATTGGCTTTTTGCGAATTTGTTGGGAATTTTAGAGCTTGGGAATTTAGCAGCTGACTCATTATCATTAGCCCCTCAACGGTTAAATTCCCAAGTTTGCTTGACTACGTGTCAGAGCGCGTCCTGTCGAAACTACGAATTCTAAGTCATCAGTGGACGGTCGCGAATTTGTAGAATTCCCAACCTCTGTTTGGGAATCAGCTAGAATTCGGGCCCCCACAAAAAGGACGGAAATACTAGCAAAATCTCAATGAGTCATCTGGGAATTGTATGGGCATCAAGATTCACTGGGAATTTAGCGGTAGTCGCGAAGGAGATATTGAAATGGTACCAGACATGGGCTAGCATTTCGGCTGATGGGGGGTACAATTTTCAATTCCTGATGGGGGGCTGAGGGGGGGTTGGAGCGCCTGATGGGGGGCTGAGGGGGTGGTAAGCCAAAAAGTCCGATTTTTGGCGAAAATCAGGGTTTTTGGCTTATTTTTCATTAAAATAAGCTAAAATTAGCTATTCTGAGCTCATTTACGCCTATTCCAGGCATATTTTTATCATAATTTTCTATACAAAATTCTTCCCAAAAATTCCTGATGGGGGGTAGCGGCCGGCTGATGGGGGGTAGATCAGAGCCTGATGGGGGGTCAACCCCCCTCAGCCCCCCCCCTTTGCCCATGTCTGAATGGTACTCTAATATAGCACGCTATATAACCGTACAGGCGTACACTTTCGAGTGGTACCATATATGGTACCACTTCCTATGGTATTGGTACTATACATGTTATTATGTTCCTGACTGTAGTACCGATGCAGCAATACATGCCGTTAAGTGCCTGACTATGGTAGCACGATTCAGATTGATTAACTTATTGGCAAAATATGCGTTACATAGTCTGTCTAGCCCCTACACAGTTTAGCTACAGAAACAGCAACGCGTCCCAATTCCTATGTCTTGTCATGTTCTGATAATAATCTAAAGGTACAATCTGGTGAATTTATTTGAAGCATTCGCGTTCGCACAGGTTTTGAACTTGTCGGTCGGTCAGTTATTATGCAGCTTTCTCTTCAACTGCCCATTCTTTTTGCTCTTTTTGTAGTTGGTAAGTTTTAACTCATTCTGTTTCACATAATAGCATCTCAGCTGAAATCTCGAAAATAATCCTGTTAAAGATTCCATTCCAGTACTACAACTGTGCTGTAGCTATAGCTACTACATGCTGTTATTTTGCTGATGGATTTTATTATTACGATTCACAAAATTTACGCAAAATTTCATAGCTTATATTTTTTTTAAAACGGTTCAATGTAGCAAGTTGTAGCCAGTGATGGATTGAAATGCTACAGCAGCTTTGCAAAGGATGTTAGTCATCCGATCCAGCTCGAACTGTAAAGTGTCGTTCAATCGATAAGAAATGCTTCGCTATCTCATACCTCGACGTTTACAATGACAGTAGCCAATTCTGATTTCTGTTTTATATACAGGGTGTGCCAAAAACAAACAACCCAGCAGATTTTTCGCTGTATCAACCGCAAATCTCAACCGATTTGAAAGAATCCTTTTTTAAATGAAAGATAAATAAATCCTTAAAAGATTGCTGAAATTTTCATTAATGTGATAAATGAAATTATATGAAATGCAATGGAATCGCTCTTGTTCTTTGCCAAAATCTGTTTCGTCTTAGAGGGCAAATATCTCAAGAACTAAACTGTGAATCTCAATCAAAATTACACCGATCTTTGAAAAATGTATCAGTCTTTCATTAATATAAAAAGGATTCATTCAAATCGGTTGAGATTCATGGTTGCAAAAGTAGAAAATCTACTGGTTGTTCTTCTTTATCACTCTTGTTCATTGCAAAAATCTCTGTTCTGACTTTGAGGACAAATATCTCAGGAACTAAGCAGGCTATCTTAATAAACGTACAGTACTTTTAAGAATTTATTTATCTTTCATTTAAAAAAGGATTCATTCAAATCGGTTGAGATTTGCGGTTGCTGCAGCAATAAATCTGCTGGGTTGTTTTTTGGCGGACCCTGTACGTTGTCTTACATACAATTCAATTGTTAGACCGATTTTCAGAGTACTACCGGTTCGGCTGCTCTCCATACAGCTGCCACTTTAAGCCCGAAATTAAATGCTACGACTGTGCCACCGATTTGTGCAACGAAAATCCACCCTAATGGAGCTTCAACTGAAATAATGCAGACGGTGCCAAAATTAACAACCCCCAGCAGATATTTTACTGTTTGTAGCAACCGTAAATCTCAACCGATTTGAATGAATCGTTTTTAAATGAAAGACAAGTAAATTCTTGAAAGATTGGTGAATCTGCTTAGTTCCGGAGATAATTACTTTCAAGCTCAAAACAGAGATTTTGGCAATGAACAAGAGGAGTATTTATTATTCCGTTGTACTTCATAATAAAACAGGTTCTCAGTCTGAACTGCTGAAAGCTAAGGAGGCTTTACTAGTGAGACAGTCACTACCTTGTTGCACTGTTGTTTGGGTATGGGGTTTTCCGGAATCGGTTCGGCATGGGTAGGCATTTTTTGGCATACCCAGGAATCGGTTCGGTATGGGTAGGTATTCCCGAAATATTTGCTTCTTGAAAAGTATATTCGGTATTTGCTGAAAATGTTTTACAAAGTCAAAACACTGAATTCCCCATGTATATGGCCATGGATTTAGTCATTTCCAAGGTCAGAGGCTAGAAAATCCATCAAAAGCAATGGGATTTACAGTTTTTAGGAATTTTTGAAAATATTTTTTAGTTTTACTGGAGTGAGAAATGTTTCTACAAATAACTTTGGCTAAGAGAACTGTTTCCATTGTACTGTAGTTTTAAGGCATGCTAGTGTACGTACAGTATGGAGATCTAACGAGCAGTGACAAAAATGAAGGCTATTTGTGAAGTGTGAAGCTAAGCCAAAACTAGACGAGCGCTTTCTAATGACAAAACAAGTTTGGGACAGGGAGTAGGATCAGAGGACTAAAAATCCTTCAAATTATATATTTTGGAAGGATATTGGAATAGAATCTGCCTCTGCATGGTCCAAAAATGCAAAATTGCAAAGAAAACATTGAGATCATAGGGAATTTTCGATAAAAATTGCACTAAACCGGACAAAAAATACCGATTCCGAAATACCTGGGTATTCCCAAAATAATCGGTATACACGGTATGGGTATTTATTAAAATACCTGGAATCGGTAGGTATTTATTGGGTAGGCATTCCCAAAACTACCCATTTTTCGGTATGGGTTCGGTATACCCAATCAACACTACGTACCTTGTTGACGTGCACAGTTAGCCAAATACGATTGTTCACTGTTAAAAGAACACTGCAGACTGCTTCAGCATATCATGCAGCAGGAGGAACGGAGAAGTGAATAAATGATAGCAAAAGCACTATAGACAGGTATTGATTGGTACTGTGGGATACATTCACTTACAGTACTACATTACAGCACAGAATTACACAGCATTCAATTCACATACTACACAATCACATTGACAATAGATCAGTATTTCATCTCACTTACCTACGTGTATTTCAGTTTCTGACAGAACGTTTTAATTTTAAAGACTAAAATCTAGTTTCCATCATCCTATTCGGGTTTATCCTTCTAGCGTGTTGTCTTTGATACACTTCTGTCATCTCGCTGCCCTGCAAAACCAGGCGACCACGTTTCAGACCAGAAAGCAGGTTCACCAATACACATCTGTAGGGTTTGACCACACACAGTGTAGTGACGGCATCCAATGTTGGGTTGGAGAAGATTGTAAAGATCACAGCCACTTCCAGGTACCAATTGACTTGCAGGAATGGCAATGACATGGCGAATATGCCAGTAGGCACACACGAACCACAAGCTATGCCTACCTGAACAGTACTGTTATTTTACTATAGTATAGTAAAACAAAAATTAGTAATACTAGTGGTATTTTACTAGTAGTAAAATAATAGTAAAAAGTAAAATTAAGAGCCAATAGTAAAGTAAAAATTAAATTAAATTAACAAAGACCGTCAATAGTAAAATGAAAATTTTACTACTATTTTACTAGTTTTTGGTGAATTTCAGCTAAATTCTTGATCAATTTTGCAATAAAAGATGTGTGCGAGCACTTTTGTCAGTCGAATTTCAAACATTTTTGTCCCTAAAGTTCTTGAGAACCTCGTATCATGATCAAATTTAGCAACTATTTAGCACCAACATTAATTATTCATAAGATCTTGGCATCAATGATGCAAAATTGCTCCTAATTACTAGTAAAATCGTAGTAAAATAGTAGTAAAATTAGTAAAATTACTAGTAAAACAAAAATTAGTAAAATCGGAGCTGCCTGGTAGTAAAACAAAAATAAAAATTAAATTGAAGAGCTGAATTTATAGTAAATTTAGTAAATAGTAAAATAAAAATCCACTAGTAAAATAACAGTACTGAACAGACACCCTTAGCAATCAATTAATTAACTCATTCAAAAATTCACCTGTAACATAATCGCCTTCATGATATTTCGATTTCGCTGTAATCTCTTAGTTTCCATGACCGATTGAACCTGCCTTGAATGGTTCTTGAGTGTCTTGTAGATGCAGTGTGCAAAGTGACAGGTGATACCAAGTGAAACGGTAAGTGCAGCACCCGATAACCCCACACTTGTCATAGATAACCAAGAACGCTTCACAAAGGTAGTGCAGATCTTAGGTTCGGTGGGCATGGGGTGATCTGTTTCAAGCAAAATCGGTGCAGTGATGGCCAGTGCAAGCAAATGTGCGACTAGACAAAACAGCAGACAGGAGCGGTTGGTGAAAATTCGGTTGTGCTCTTGCACCGACTCGCAAATGCAGACAAAACGATTGTAAGCGACCAGAAATATAGAAAAAACCATAGCCAAACCGGCATAATTGCCTCCGTAGCAGAGGAAGTTGCATGCAGCTGAGGTTAGGGCCTCTGGAGGTCCAGAGGAAACTATAGGTTGTAGAATAAAATAGATTAGACTAAGAAAGAGGTCAGTGAAGGCCAGATTCCCTAGGAACCACTTGTACTGCCCTTTGATCAGCTTTTTGTGAGTACTGATAAAGAGCACGAAGGAATTTAGGAAAATTGATGGTGAAGCAACTATTCTGGTGCCGTAAACAAGCACATTGACTTGGGCGGCCGTCTGCGAGAAATTCATGGCTTGTTTATGAGACGTGCTACTGCGTTTCAAGCTCACTAAACCAATAAACAGGAAAACCCTCAAGTCAGTTATGCCATGCGTCACACCTGCTTCATCTAAACCTTTCTATTAGCCGTCGAACAAGATTGCACAGATATGCTTACCCACGCACATACAGTATTATTTTGTGTGTTACATGTAAAATACGACCCACCCCACCCACTAGATACTACCAGGCTTTTCAGAAAACAAGCCACCATGAATAAGCCCATCTGGGCTTATTTTAGGTTTACTGTACTTTTCCGTAAATAAGCCCATGGACTACGTATACAATGTACATACCTATACCTATACATTATGTGCCTATACTTAACGTCGGTTTAGCAAACCTACCAGATTTATGGTGTACGCAATTTTGTAATTGATGATAGCAGGGTTGTATATTTTTCCGAAAAAAACCTCGGCCTGTTTTTTTTCAGTTTTTTTCCGGTTTTTTTCCTAAATCGCGGAAAAAACTCCAGCCCAAGTTCTGAGTACCCTAGACTGGTTTTATGATTCCTAACGCTTTCTAGCGCCTTCTTCAGTCTTTTCAGACCAGAAATAGATGTGTTACATAGATATAAATCACGAAACAGGCATGAAACAGTCCCTGACAGGCTTCATCAATAAACCCTATATGCAAATTTTCTTACAGCAGTTTGCATTTTTGTTTTATCATGCCAAATTTGGTCTTTTCTGTTGTTTTTCTAACAGTTTTGAGTCAGTCTGGCCTATTATACATCGCAAAAGTTCATTTTTGGTTATAAAATGACATAAATTAGCTATTTTTAGCTTGAGTTTTTTTCCGCGATTTATGTTTTTTTCCGACCCTTAGGAAAAAAACCGGTTTTTTTCGAAAAAAAACGGTAAAAAACACACCTCACATCCCTGGGTGATAGTATTAGAAGAAAATGAAACGGCGGTACGTTTTTACACGGAGGTCAACGGCTAAAAGCAAAACCAAACAGTATTGACACCCAAGGCCTCCAGGTCAGTTATAATTGGCATATAAGCGTATGTATGGAAGCGACCCTTGGGCGGATAATTTGAAAGCTTTTTCACTCGCCTATCAATTATTCAAGATATATCAGGGCGCACTTCAGGCATTTGGGACAATTATAATTCGCCAGGATTCGTGCCCGTCAGGGGACCGTCATGTGGTGTTTTTGTGTCTTATCCCTTTGTAATATACCAACGCCATATGACGTAGTTGTCCAACCTATCGGAAAGCAAAAAATGAAGTTAGCATATCAGGAAGGAAGCTGTTTCAGATGTCTTGGAAAGTTGTTTCAGACACCTAAGAACCGCGTTTTCAACCAGTTGCAAACTCAAAATTTCTTGTTTTAGATGTTCAGGGAACGTTGCAGTTGAAATGGTTCAAGAAATAACTTTCAGTATGCCAGTTTACTGCACTAAACCAAGACAATCTGAAAATAACCTATCCAACCAGAAAAATTTCCGATATGTTAAAAACTCGGTCATTTCCCAAGGGTTAAAATGTCTGAGTACTTGTTGGCTTTTGCTCTGGAAAGTCATTCGAATGTCACGAGATTTTTTATTATTTGAGTTACATATGCATCATTGACTGCTATGTAGAACCGATGTTGGATTGTGTAGAATACACATACAATGTACAGGGTGGGCCATTTATCTATTCCCGGTTTCAGACAACCATAACTTTTTTCCAGTCAGATCGATTGTATTAAAATTTTACACACAAATGTCTTAACACTTCAAATTTTTACAGTTAAAATTTAAAATTAATCCTTCACTCTGGTCGCTAGTTATGCGTCTCCACGTGGCCGCCACTTTTTTCGATCACTTTCTCCAGCCTCAGTCGGTATGAGCACATTTCCATCTGGATGGTGGTGTAAACCGGCACAACCACCGTTACTGGGCTCCTGCCAACCCCGACTGGGTGACCGAGCAGCCGCTGCACTCACTCACATCGCCACTCCTCATTGACATTTTCGTCAAAGAAAAACGGGCCAAAGACACCATCCTGCCAGATGCCGGCCCAAACTGTCGTACGCGGTGAGTGCAGCGGCTGCTCGGTCACCAAGTCGGGGTTGGCAGGAGCCCAGTAACGGTGGTTGTGCAGGTTTACACCACCATCCAGATGGAAATGTGCTCATACCGACTGAGGCTGGAGAAAGTGATCGAAAAAAGTGGCGGCCACATGGAGACGCATAACTAGCGACCAGAGTGAAGGATTAATTTTAAATTTTAACTGTAAAAATTTGAAGTGTTAGGACATTTGTATGTAAAATTTTAATAAAATCGATCTGACTGGAAAAAAGTTATGGTTATCTGAAACCGGGAATAGATAAATGGCCCACCCTGTATATCGGTTGACGAAACCGAACTGGGAGTGGACGGCGCAATCCGATATTCCCCCGATTCGGATGTGAAATCAGTACGAGCGAGTCTGCAACAGCATCGATCGCAACAACAAGATCGAAGGCTTCGTTCGGCACGTCCAGTCCCTTCTCCAAATCAGTCACCGAACGGTTTGGAGGTTGATCGACGGTCTTCGCCAGTGCCAGAAACTGCGAGACAGCATTATCGAGCTGCAGCTAGCAGCAGCGCCGCCTCCGCCTCAGAAGCCTAAAGTGGCGCCACATTGACGCGCGTATTGTTAATGTTGTTTTGCTAATTATTCATGATTACGCTGGTCTTATGTGGACTTCCAGCGTGGGCTCGCGCATAACTTCAATTATTACAGTCAGGCACTGAACGCCGTTTATGGTAGCTAGGCTAGTGGCGCCATATATGGTACCACCATCGTGGCCGAATGTGGGGTATGGTAAATACATTGCATGGTACTACCACTGGCCCAGAGAACGTGGGGTACCATGCATGGTGCCACTAGCCTAGTACCATAAGCGGCGTTAAGTGTCTGACTGTATTAAGTGAGCACGCTGTTAAGAGTTTAATGTGTGTGGGGTAATTGAGTGAAAAATCAAAAACAGTGAACGAAAAACGCAATGCTAGTGAAAAACAGCATTGAACGATTGCATTTACCTCTGTTCTAATGCATTTGACTGAAAAGGCCCATGGGCATATTTACGGAAAAATCCCTAAAGGTGGGTTTATACTTTGTCCGCTGTCCGCGCGCGGACACAGATGTTGTCAGCGCGCGGACACCCTCCGCCATGTCCGCGCGGACAAGTGTCCGCTTGTGTCCGCGTAGTGTCAGCGGCGGACAAAATGTTTTTTGAAAATAGCAAAAAAAGAAAAAAATAATTGAATTTAATTGAACATGCGTTTTGTTCAAACCTGATGTCTACACTGCTTTGTTAAACATAAATTTATCAAGTTAACTCCAAATTCCAAAGATTAACGATTAAGCGCTACTGAACTAAATGGTGTAAAATTTTGAAGGTACAAAAGCCATATATGCAGAGGTTGACTGGAGGCGAGGGTGCCTGTCTGCTGAAAATGCAGTAAGACACACGATTTTATACATGCAGATGAAGAACTATACATAATTATCACATACGTAGGTACGTAGAAGTTAACAACAGCATAAGAAAGTCTTTCTACGCATAATTTATAAATATGTATATATTTTATAATTGTTTCCTGCAAAAAATCTACTAAAAATTGCTGGAGATGGTAGAGTCGGCCTGAAGGGGTACATAGCTATAGCTCAAAGACATCAGAGCTCAAAGGTGGCAACCGGCGTCAGCACCCTGCCGCAGGTCCATACATGTAACAGGTCATCCGCCGAAGGCGGAGGGGGGTTGGGGGGTCTGGTCTGGCGTCGGCCGGGGCGTCTGAGACAAAACTTTGGGAGGGGGTTGGGCACTAAAAAACGCTCAAAAATCGAAAAAATCGCTATTTTTGGGCTAAAAATCGTCAAAAATCGCTATTTTGGGCTGAAATACAGCTAAAAAGTGCTGTTTTACAGCCAATATTGGCAATTTTTGTGTCTGAAATTGCAAAAAAATCGCTAAAATTTGCTCAAAAAATTACTTGCCAGAAAAATCGGAGCGGGGGTCGGGAAAATCATCGTCTCGGCGGGGGAGTCTGGCCTAAGTCGGGTGGGTGGCAGACCCCTCAACACGTACAGTATGCGCAGGTCTACTATGCAATGTGTCACGTAGCAAGTATGTACATATGTAGTACGTACATATATGGGTCTGGGTGGCCATACCCCATAACCTGCCGAGCCGATGCGTATTCGTACCACCCCCTCAATCGTCGATCGCTCTTAACAGTTGCCAGCCAGCGCATACCTGCTCGGCCACTCGCACACCCAAACTTTGGTGACATGCTGTATTTTCGGAAACCAAATTTGCATAACTTTCTCGACGTTTTTTGGTTAGTAGCAATTGTCAGTTCGGCGACTCTTTTTAGAATACCAAGGAGTCCCAGGGTGTGCATCCCACCCGACTTAGGTCCGAGACCCCTTGATCGGGGACCCTCCTCCGAGACCATTTTTCCGACCCCCTTCCAATTTTTCTTGGAGTTGATTTCTAAGATTCTTAATTTTTTTAGAGTTTTAGACACTAAAATTGCTAAAATCCGCTGTAAAACAGCAGTTTTAGCAGTATTTGAACCCAAATTAGAGATTAGATTTATTGAGGATTTTTAGCCAAAAAATCGGACTTTTTGGCTTACCACCCCCTCAGCCTCCTTCAGGCGCTCCTACCCCACTCAGGAATTGAAAATTCTACCTCCCCTCAGCCGAAATTCTAGCCCATGTCTGCTACCAAACTGTCATTAATCACGTTTTCAATGCGGCTCAGGCTGTCAAAGTTGTCTGCAACAGTCAGAGAACGGGTTCGAAGCTTTTACAATTTCAATTTGGTGCAGCCGCTTCAGAAACTTGCCATGATTTCAGTTTGATCGGTGGGCAAAACATACAGTACGTACAATGTTCTTACACCGTCTCTTTTTTGTTGTTTTCTCTTGATTTGACCTAATCCTAACAGCTCCGCAACCGCAGCATCAAACGTGATAAAATTGTGAACTCAGACTTGCAATATAACAAGCTCAAACAGCCGTAATAGCGACGCGGACAAAGTGTCAGTTGAAATTTTTCAACTCGCTCGGCGGACAGAAGCGGACACGCGCTGACACCGATTTTGTGTCCGCGCGGGCATGTCCGCGCGGACAAAGTATAAACTGTCTGGCGGACACTCGTGTCCGCTCCGCCAAAGTATAAACTGCTGCGCGGACAACCTGTCCGCTTGTGTCCGTTTTGTCCGCGCGGACGAAGTATAAACCCACCTTAACATGGCGCTTACTGCAGGCTTTTTCAAAAATACACTATAGATCAAAAAGATGTCGCAAAGCTTTTTGACCTTCAGTCAAACATTTCCACAAAATTTGCAAAACTTTCATTTAACAAGTACAATTTGTGAACATTAAACTACAGATATTCGTTTGTTGCTTAATTGAACATACCGTTTTGTATTTTTCACAAGAAAAGTGATTGTGGTAAATTTTATTGTTTAAAAAAGTTTTTTTCCCGGGCGGGTTCCGGTCCGGTGGAGAACTTCGATCGAGTCGGGCAGGAATAACACGATGAGAAGAAGAAAGAGGATGCAAAAAAGCAGGATGATGAAGTTTTTTTGCACTTTCTCACTAATAGGAATGAATTACTAAAGGACCTGAATCTGCTCAATAAGCTATGCGTAAACAGGCTTTCCTTTCAAAAATGACTCTTTAACTATGCATCGATTGTTTCTTTCTATGGCTAGGCTAGTTTGTGTTCGAATCGAATGCAATTTAAAACCAGGTTAAGAAGACAAAGTCATTTTAAAAAGAATGGTTATAAATTTCCACAGAAAAGTGTTTCTACTGTAAGTTGCATCTCTGATTAAATCTTGGACTAACACTAGCAACTTTAAGCAAAACATGTTTTTTGCCAGTTCGCTGAAATGTGTCTAGAACTTTTTGACTGCATTTTAAAACCTACTATTAAAATGCTATTAAAATACTACTAAAATTGTTATTTAATAGTATTCACATTAAATCTAAATTAAAATTAACACGGGGCTATTATATTAATTAATATTAAATTAAAATAAAATTTCACTATTAAAATTACAGTAATTGTGAGACGGAGAAGAAGCAGAGGAGGCGAAAGAGGTTCCGTTTGAGTGCGCTGGAAAGCAGTTGGAAACCGGTTTTATCGATGATGATGAAAAGAGAGACGAAACCAAAGTACCAACAAGAAAGAAGAAGAAGGAGCAAGGCGACAGAAGAGGGCAAATCGCTGGAGGAAGCGTTAGGAAAGGTTGTGATTTTGCAGTGTTTATTTATATATTACAGTATAGATAAAAAAAATGTCCCATCGCTTTTTCGGCCTTCACTCAAACGTTTCGTTCTCAGTCACTTCTTTACCGATTTGGCTCAAATTTTCAGCAAAAATTAACAACATGGTTGGCTAAATATTCTGCAAGTTCAGTGCCAAAATTCCGACTCATACTGGTTTTATGACCCGAAAACTAGGAATGAGGGTGGTCCACGCAAATTTATTTTTTTTCGGTAATACAAGGAGTACAGTCCTGAAACTTGCAGGAATGATTGGTGTTGCTATTGGGCATTACATACTAAGCAGGCAGCCCTGTAGCTCAAAGGGCACTAAAATGGGGGAATTTCAAAAACATGACGAAATATGACTTTTCTTCATAAAACCGGCAAAATGATGATTCTAAAGATTTTCAATTTTCAAAAAACGCTGCAGGGATGGTTGCTATGGTGTGGAACAGAGCTTAGATATCAGGTTCATTTATTTGTCGAACTTCCTGCTACAATCTTTGTTGATTAACAACAGATTCAGTGCTTTGATTCAAGAAGGTGCAGATTTCTTAACTATGGGATTTTCACTCATGTTTTTGAAATTCCCCCATTTTAGTGCCCTTTCAGCTACAGGGCTGCCCGCTTAGTATGTTATGCCCAATAGCAACATCAATCATTCCTGCAAGTTTCAGGACTGTACTCCTTGTATTACCGAAAAAAAATAAATTTGCGTGGACCACCCTCATTCCTAGTTTTCGGGTCATAAAACCAGTATGAGTCGGAATTTTGGCACCACACTTGCAGAATATTTAGCCAACCATGTTGTTAATTTTTGCTGAAAATTTGAGCCAAATCGGTAAAGAAGTGACTGAGAACGAAACGTTTGAGTGAAGGCCGAAAAAGCGATGGGACATTTTTTTATCTATACTGTATATACAGGGTGTGTCAAAAAAAACAACCCAGCAGAGTTTTTGCTGTAGCAACCGCAAATCTCAACCGATTTGAATGAATCCTGTTTTAAATGAAAGATAAATAAATTCTTGAAAGGCTGGTGAAGGCCCTATTAAGTTGCGATGCTTAGTTCCTGAGATATTTTCCTTCAAACTCAAAACAGAGATTTTGGCAGTGAACAAGAGCGATTCCGTTGAACTTCACAACAAAACGGATTCCTACTGCTGAGGGGCAGCAAGACTTTTACAAATGAAGTAACCAAGCATGCAAAAAATCTGTTGGGTTGTTTTTTTTTGACGCACCCTGTATATATATACAGTTCCTGTGCTGTGCGGTTGTTTGTTTGTGTTGTTGTGTTTGCGTTTACCAGTATAAACTCCGCTTTTCACCTAGTACTGTACTACATATAGCACAATAGGGTATAAACAAATATTTTAGTATGATAGATATGATAGCGTGAATGATATAAGAGGGTTCGCTATTTTCCACTGACAGATGTGCGTGCACTTAGCCTTTCCCGGACTTCCCCACTCATTAGAACGCCCATTAAGTAAAACAAAGCGACATCCGATCACTATTGTCCATTCCGAAACGCCATCTCAGCTAAAGAGATTAGCTTTGTGTTCAGAAGCCAAGCCAAACTAATAGTTAGTGTTTCAGTAGACTAAAACGTACTTGCCTGATCAGCATGCTAACGTCTAACTCCTCAGACAAGAGAATAATACTAACTGAAGAAGAGATTAAAGGAAAACGGGTTCTATTCCTAGTTTACCTAATAGAGGGAATCTTGCTTACTGCCACCAATTTGCCAATGTTCTTAGGACTGCTCAGTCAAAAGATACTGCGCACTAAGAAGGACTACGTTATCCCTGGAGGTAAGTTAAACCATAAACTATTGTAAGGCAGGTCGCGCCCCTTTGTTTGTATGACTCCAAAGAAGGTCAACGAGCTCTCGCGCTAATTCATAAAATTCGGCGTTTCTTTCCTCAGGTGGTGCAAACTTTTAAAAGTATCCTGAGGTGGTTGGCTTTTTTAGCTGCATGTAACTCCCAAACCCTTAGTGCATCTACAGGTTTTTGCTGTAACTTTTGTGTTTCTCAATTAATTGTGCTTAAATTTTAACTCAACATGTCAAAATCCACAGAATTATTACCGTCGAAATTTTAGCCTAGGATGTAATTTTTACCACAATACTTACTTGTGCACTTCAATGTGTCCGCATCAAAGTAAACAAAGTGGAGTGCACAACTTAACTGCTTAACTGCGCGTTGTTGTGTTAAATTTTCAGCGAAAGTGATTGCCGAGCACAAAAGCCACCGCAAAAAAACGGAGACTGTATGTTTGCTTCATGCAAATTCAGTAAAAATTGCAGGTCTTCTTCTCAGCAACTCATTGGTCGGCATAGGGGCATTGGTGGGTGGAGCCTACCGTAACTACTACATCTTCAATGACAGTGTCAATCAGTTGCAATCGCGATGGGACTGTCTGTGCACTCCGTTTCAGCAAATTTACACCTGGTCTGATATCCTAAACCCTGTCACTTTAGCTCTAATTTCCTTTGACAGACTGATAGCAGTTGGAAAGCCGTTGTACTACTATGGTCTTAGGGCTAACTACGCCTATAAGGTGATGGGTGGTGGACTTGCTTTTGCAGGGTTCTCTTACATTGTAGCCATGGTTACCGCTTATCCGTTGAGAGAAGAAAAACTCTACCCCAAGTTTTGCATGCAGGCCCACTCGGTTCATCCAATCTTTTATCAATTCATTTTGCTGCTCAGATCTGTGGGGGTCACTTTTTCGGTTGCTCTTTACCTAGCGGTGATGATTTTATACCAGAGAGGACTGCACAAAACCCTGCCTAGTCAAGTTTCCACGGCAAACTTCAAAGCAGAGTATGCGAAACAAAGGAAAATTACCATTTCGCTTGGAATTAGTGCTCTTGTCACTTTTTTGTTCTTTACTTTGCCTTCGCTGATACACAACTTTGTGCACAACGTGATGGGGCATGACGTTATTGAGAAATACATGAATACACAGACCTTGTACGCAGTTTTGAATGTGCTTTACTTCACAGACCCTCTGGCTGACACACTGATCTTTAGTGTGCAGCAGACAACCTTTAGACTAGCTGTTCTTTATCTGTTCACATGTAAAGAGTTGACTGAGGCGCGATTGAAGCAATCAGTTAGAAAATAATATCTTGTCCTGTCTTTCTATAAAATACATGTACATTGACTTTTTGCATTCGTTCGTTTTGTGACTTTGTTGAGTTCAGTGCTAATTCAAAACCTTTGATACAGTGTTGATTATTCACTCTAATGTCGTGTATTAGCTTAGTGATGAAGATGAGTTGATGAGCAGGTCAATTGCATTCAGGCGCAGGCAGATGTCTTTTTCTTTGTTCGATTTCTTTACATATACGTTACCCTAAGACAGTTTGTATATCTGCTGTTAAATCTCTAATGAGAGGTGTAACAATTATTTATACAACCCGGCCCTCTATTTACATACTCGTTTTTTGTGTGTGTCTCGTTATAATTTAGTAAACTGTCTTTTGTGTATTGCATTCTTGAGGAAGCAAACCGCCCATTCCCCTGTTGATGAATGGATCGTACATGTAACAGGTCATCCGCCAAATGAGGGAGGGCTGTTGGGGGTCTGGCGCCGGCCGGGGGTCTGAGCCAAAATTTTGGGAGGAGGTTGGGCACTAAAAAGCGCTCAAAATCGAAAAACAGAACTTACTTGCCAGAAAAATCGGAGGGGGTCCCGATCCGGGGGGTCTGGCCTAAGTTGGGTGGGTGACAGACCTCCTGTTACATGTATGGAATGGATAGTGGTGCTGAATGTCTGTCTGGGGTGTCTGACTGGATAATTAGCTTAGCACCCAATACCAGCTGGTTCATCAGACACTCCCACTGTCACTGTCTGCACTTTTTCTGCATTCATTCAAACGCATAAGATTGGGCATAGACAAGAGTGACATCTGTAGACCAGACAGACATAACTGCCTTGCAGCACCTATAAAACTGATGAACGATGACAGTCTTCATACAGTTTTGATCGGTTCTGCAAGCTATAGGCTAGCTAACCAAAATCTACTGCACAATGGAGCGATTGCTATTCTTCACAGCCATATTTGCATGTCTGACTGCTGCTGCCCAAGCTATGAGTGAGTTTTGAGCTGAACAGAATGTTGGTATTTTTGTGAATTACAAATTTGTAAAAGTCCATTTCCCTAGCTGGTTGCTGGGTTCTGGCCAGACCAAAGTCAGTTGACATCAGTGGGCCGGGCATGATGAAAGAATATGTAAGGTATCCGTATCTTTGACTGACAGACTAAATGCAGTTTGCAGATGGTCAAAAAATATAACCCGGCTAAACCTGAGGAAGGCGAGGTGATTTACAAGGGCCAGGCTAACGACAAGATCAAGATCAGTTGTCCGCCGGCCAACAAGTATGGCCACTACTACGTCTATATTGCATGGAGGAGTGCTATAGTGAATCGAATTACTAAGAGCACCGAATGGTTCAGTGAGGATGTCAAGCAGTACGTGCCGCAGTACGTGCTCCAGTGCGACCCGACTGGCCAGAAGCTAAAATTTGTGACGCCAACTTTGAATCAGGCCATTAGCTATGGTCTACATGACGGTAGGTATAGACCTAATTTAGTTCGTAGTGACTACTAACTACAAACTATAAGACAACAAATTGATCACTAACTACATATTTTTTCGTCCCGAGTTTGTAGTCTCAAATCTCCAAATCTGCACGGTTGTTTACAGTTATTTTATAACAGTTTAGGTGAAAATTTTACAAAAATCGCGAAAATTTTCCTTTAATAATCAAAGGAATTACAATCATTGCTTGGCATCTTAGGTCGTTGACCGTCAAATTTAGTTTAGTAGTTGTGCTGTAATTATAAGTGCATACATAAATGACAACTATAACTATTAGATCATCCAATGGTTAAGGCTGTATTCACCACCATACATGTAACAGAGGGCGGTCTGCCCTACACGAAAGAGCCAGGCCCTTCAATCGGGACCCCCGAGACGATTTTTTCGGCCCTTCTGTGATCTTCCTGGCAAGTAATTCTTTGAGCAAATGTTTTCGATTTTTTAGAATTTCAAACATGAAAATTTCTAAAATCGCCTGAAAAAAATTCATTTTAGCTGTATTTTAGCTCAAATTAGCGATTTTTTGCGATTTTTACGATTATTTTACTGTTTTTAGTACCCAAAGCCAACTCCGCATAAACCGATGTCGTGATTTTTTGCACAGCCCCCAGTGACTACAAATTGACTACTAACTAACTACAAACTGAGGAGCCTGAAAGCTTGGGCTACTAACCAGTAACTACAAACTAAAATTTAGTTGGGAACTAGGTCTGGCTACTAGGTACACGTAATACCGTAAAACTTCTAATAAACGCGCGTGCTCCAATAGTAGCGCCTTTTATAGGCAACCCGACAATCTTAACGCGCACAGTCCCTATCAACAATTAGACCATGTTTTGAATGTAAAATACTGTGCCTCGGGTACAGTTTTCTTCGATTAAAGCTTGCAGACATTAATCAGACTGAAAAACATACAGTGTTGGCCATAAAATAGACCGCCTGGCCTTTTTCAAGTTGTCCGAATAATTTCAAATTGCCGTCAATCCGTCAATTTTCATCTTAATGAAAAGATTTTTGACACAATTATTATGATTTGTTCACAGTTTGTTTTGCCCAAGTCCTAGCCTGCTAGCCTTCTGTAGACTGGAGTTATGCTATGTCCTTCAGAAATGAACTGACCCGCATTTTCAGACGTCTTATTTGAACATAAATATCATATGAAATGAACCCTTCATTGGATCTCTTTCTTTTCTAAATTTTGCAATTTCAGTGGACACAGTCATAAACGTTCTGTGTGGTCTTGGTGCGCATTAGAAAGAGAAGAAGCATAAGAATGCATCAAATTCTAGGAAAAATTGGGTTTGCTTGCATGTCACTTTAAAAATACATTATGAAATTATGATTGTAATTGTTTACTAAAGGTAATGCAGTAAAATGGTAAGCAAAATAAAAATGCATAGGCAAATGTTCCTATGCCAACAACAAATGTAGCAACTGCTATGCAACAGTAGCAATAGAGGGTATAGCAATTTGTGTTTCACTTGGCTTCCATTGTTATTTTGTGTGCTGCATCTTGAATATGCTCAAAACCCATTCTTTCACTCATTCATGACATCACTATATGAGTTGATATGATTTAATTGATGAATTCAGCAGAATTATTGATATTCTAACAACGTTTCGTCTCAGACAAGTGTGCCGACCTTTTGAAACAATTCTAAGCCATGAACAAAGCTGGAAAGCGCTGCCCACCAAACCATATACATTGTATCTTAGCACGCAAAAGCTCCCCTACTGCAATTTGGCACCTACATTTTACATTTCAACCATTTCGGTCAAGATTTGCAGAGATGGAGCAAAAACAAATCTTATCATATTTTTGGTACACCCGGTACCGACACGGGTGCGATGTTTCTAGGCTTATTTTTTCGCTTAAATAGTTTAAAATAGGCTATTCTGAGCGCATTTGCACCTAATCTACTGTACGTATGCATACTTTTATCATAATTCTCTTTCTCTCTATACAAAATTCTTCTAAAATTCGATTTTGAATGTGACATGAAGGATCATACTCGATCGATTCAGAGAGTGAGTCCTAAATTAGGGGCTGTCCATAAGCGACGTCGTTCCGGTTTTCAGAATTTTAGGGAACTTTTATTGCATTATTTTCGATTTACGCACATTCTGTCAAATGTTTCTACATACAGAAAAGCTTCTCAGAGTGGTTGAAGGGATCTATTCAATTGATTGTACAGTATGGCAACAAGAAAGCGTGACAGTGCTGTATGTACTGCACGTTTATCGGGGGGGGGGGGTAAACCGAAAACGACGTCGTTTTAGGGGAGGGTGTCCCCAGAAACGGCGCAAGGCGATTTTGGTGGGGGGGGCCGAAAAACTCGGGATTTTGGAATGACGTCGTTTATGGACGGCCCGTTGTGTAAAACACTTGCATTTCAGGGCAAACAACGTGGTACAGCCCAAAGGAACAACTGGACTGCAAGAAAAAATACCATTATGCTGTTGTCCAGATTAAAGTTCCAAACGAACACAACGAAAAGTATCGAATATATCGAAATGGAAATAGGTGCGGCGCCGATATCACGTTTAGGGGAAGGACAAGCATTGTTACTTTTCCGTGCAGCAAGCAACCACGTGTATTCCGTATCAATCTAACCACGTGAATTCCATATCACACTAAGAGCCGAATAGGCAAGATACTGTACATGGGTATACTGAACAGCAAGCAGTTTGCTCGGTATAAACAGTGCTTTTTGGCATAAAAAACGCATAACAATCACATTGCATCAGTTGGTGTGGCAGCTGTACTGTAATTTTAATAGTGAAATTTTATTTTAATTTAATATTAATTTAATAGAACGAGCCGGTTTTAATTTTAATTTAATATTAATATAATAGTGTCCTGTCAATTTTAATTTAGATTTAATATTAATACTATTAAATAACAATTTTAATAGTATTTTAATAGCATTTTAATAGTATATTCTAAAATGCAGTCGAAAAGTTTTGGTCACACTTCAGCGAACTGGCAAAACGACATCTTTTGCTTGAAGTTGTTAGTGTTAGTTGAAAATTTAATCAGAGATCCAACTTAGAAGCATTTTTCTGTGAAAATTTATAACCATTTTTTTAAATGACTTTGTCTGAACCTGGTTTTAAATTGCATTCGAACACAAGTAGATTTAGAAGAAACTATTGATGCATAGTAAAGAGAAATTTTTTGAAAGGAAAGACTGTTACATAGGTGACTACGGTAGATTCAGGTCCTTTTGTCGTTCATGCCTATTAGTGAGTTCCACTATTTCCAAGTGAAAACACGTCGAGATTCAGAGGGCAGTCAGAAATCTTCAATTTTCATCATTTTCTGAGGTAAAATTATGCAACTCCTTCATTGTCAAACATGGTTTAACTATTAAAATGCTATTAAAATACTATTAAAAATAAATTTTAATATTCAGTCCCTGTGTGTATTTTTAATTTAATTTAATATAATAGTAGGGTGTCTATTTTAATAATAATATAGATTTAATACTATTAAAATGGCACTATTAATAATAGTTTCATTTTAATATTAATATATTTAAATAACAGTAGGCAGCTGCTCACGCACTGAGGGCGATACTTCAGGTGCGAGAAGTCAGCTTCATTTAAAGATGAGGAAGGTAGAAAGACAAAAGTAAATAGCTCCATGTTGAACTCCATTTCTTGAAGCAGAGCAACCATCTGATCCTCTATCTTAAAGCTCCAGCTAAGCTACAGACCTCGCATGCCTAGTTGCACTTTAGACCTGCGGTAATGCATTGCAGCTGGCCCTGACACCTCCTCCATCTTGGTACAAGTAAAATGAGTTGCCACAGAGCAGTGGCGTATCCAGGATTTTGGAAAGGGGGGGGGTGTAAAATTTTGAAAGTGCCTGGTTGGGCAGCTGCCCAACCAGGGTAAGAAAATTTAGCAAAATTAGCCTTCAAAAACGCGTTTAAAACGCATTCCGAGCTTAAAATTAACAGAAATTACAAGTTTTAGTAGTTTATAATGGCCTGGTTGGGCTTCTGCCCGACCAGGGCGAGAAAATTTTGAAAATTTGGCCTTCAAAAACGCATTTAGAAGGCATTCTGAGCACAAAATAGACAGTTTTAGTACATAATTCATTAGTTTCTTATATTTTTGACAGACTTTTTCTTCCTACCTCCACCGCAAAGGGGGGGGTGTACACACCCTACACCCCCCTGGATACGCCACTGCTTCAGAGCACCATTCGGTCCAGATTGCTTGAGCGCGTGCGTTGTCGGTGGGCGCGCTTTAAAGTAAGCGTAATTTTTTTATTCCGTTGAACATTTTAATAAAACAGATTCCTAGTGTGCTCGGTTACTTCACGAGCAAAGTCTCATTAGCCCTCAGCAGTGGCAAGAATTCTTCTTAGTAGGAACATGTTTTACTATTAAGTGCAACCGGAACAGAATCTTTCTTGTTCATTGGCAAAATCTGCTTTGAATTTGAGGGTAAATTCTCTTTCTCACCGAGGTAAGCACCTAGGTAAGCAGAGCAAAACTAGGTAAGCAGAGTGTTTAATGAGTAGCAAAAACATTAACAAATGGAGGCTTTGGTCTTGACACTCCGAATAGAAAGTGTTCGGTGGTCTACAAAGAGATCGGCTTCGCCATCCATTCTGGCGCCATAGCCGCAATTCCTTCCGCAAGTCAAAAGCTTTCTTGGCTTGCCACGGCTTCAGATCACAACCAATGCAGACAGTCTTTTTTTTCGTTGCATGATGGGATGTTTAGTCACTTGGTCTTTCAATTCCACCACAACTTTACGATCCATGTCTGCCTGCACCAAGAGTCCGAATATTCAAAATATTCATGCAGTCAATAGACAGATCGTTCAGAAAGATCAGATTACAGATCGTCTACATTTACTAGTGGAGGGATGTCCTTACTGTCTGTCGCTGTTGTCGTTTTTAGCTTTTAAAAGCGCAATAGCCTAGCTACTGTTTTCAGACATACGTGTACACGCTAAGCTAGGTTTTGCGAATTGCGAAGCAAGCGGCGTGTGGCAGGCTTATGATATAAATATCAAATATGATCTTCTTGTCCATTGTAATATCCTGTCGACCAATCTATTTATAAAATCAGCCCGTCGACTTGATGTTATGCAGGCAGATAATACTTACGTGCTGGTTATCCGAGTGAATCAGCAGAAACTGCTCCCAGATGCACATTGACAATTCCAAGCTAATATCCTTTGCTTCAGGCTCTCTAGTCTCAGCTCTCTTAACAAACAGCAGAATAGTAGCTATGCAAGTAGATTCAAGCGCTACCTAATTGATAGCTTGTAGTCTACGTCTGATCCAGTTCCTACACATCCACAATGTCCAACTCATCAGTGGAAGAGTCCAAATGGTCGGGCGATCTGGTGCAGTACCTCAACTACAGCGCAACAGTGTGCATCGCAGTGGTGACAATCGTCGGAAACCTGTTCATCATCCTTGTCAACACTCTACCCAGACATTTGCGCTCCAAAGACAGCTTCATCCTCAGCGGTCTGGCCCTAGCCGATGGTCTCACAGGTCTCGCTCGGTTTCTGTTGTACCTAGATCGCATTTCAGTTCTATTTCAAAAGGTGCACACTGTGCGGTTGAGTGCATGGGGTTGTGCAGGCTTCACTAGTGTTCTGATGGTGTTTTCAGCCGATGCACAGGGCTGGATGATGGTGGCTCTGAATGCTGATAGGGTGTTGGCTGTAGCAAAGCCGATAACCTATATCTCGCTGACCCAGAAATACCGTGCAGGGTTGCTTGTTTTAGTCTTTGGCTACAGCATCACTCTGACTACGTTTGGTGTGTACTTGTCCTATTTTCACACCACGCGTGATAAGGTCTTTTCGCCTATTTGCCTGGCAAATTGGATGTTTCCACAGTGGTTCGATGTCTATTTGACTAGCTGTAGTGCTATCACGGGCTATATCAGTGTGATACTGTACCTGATAGCGGTGGTACTGTACCAAAAGAAAAGTCTGGATCGCATCAACCAAATGGCCAGCCGAAGCAAGAAACAACGTCTTGAGCGGCAACAAAAGTTGACCAAAATCTTCGTCTGCACTGTGTTATTTCACTGCATTCCGTACTCATTGATCGTTGTCTTGAATGTGTTCGGTTTGGGCATGGAGCTGTTTCACAAACTGGCCACCTATCTGTACATGCTGACCTCTGTGAATAGCATGTGCAACGTTTTCATTTACATGTGGCGTATGTCGGAAATGCGACAGGCTGCCAGGGCTATTCTCTGCTGCAGAATAGGTTCCCTGAATCGTGTTGGTGCTACCCTGACCCACCAGCCCAGCAAAGCTAATAGACAGAGACAATCGAATGTGTGAAGAGAGTATATATCTTGTCCCTACAGGAAAGAGTGGACAAGACTAAAGCATTTTCAATTCTGTTTGTCTTTAGCTGCTCATACAATACAATTGTGAATATTTGGTCATCTCTTTGGTGTCATATTTGGTGATGTGTTACTCTCCTGTTGCATGCATGCATCCGGGGATCTACGCTCATCCCCGGACTTAAGCGAACCCCCCGCTGGTCGTGGACCTCTGAAAATTTTTCCACCACCATCCAATTCCTGACAAATATTTTTACAACTTTTTTCCAAGTTCAGACACTAAAATGCTAAAATCGCTGGTAAAACAGTACTTTTTAGCCGTGTTTGTTTAACCAAATTAGCGATTGCTCACGATTTTAACCGAAAATTGCCACTTATGAGCGTTTTTCGTGGCATTTTTTCTTTGGAATTTAAACAATTTGTTCAATTGAAATTTAAAAATTTCTTGTTTTCACATACACATTTCACATATTTAAATTTTTTTCCCGCCGGTGCCACACCATCCAACCCCTAACATATCTATGTACCCTGTATGTATGTGGATGACCTGTTACATGTACATGTATGCTTACGTGATAAGTAGTTGTCATATCCTGCGGTCATCACTAGAACCTTAGCACGAGACGTATTCAGAGGAAACTGATGATTTGCTGCCAGCTATTATGACGTTTTTCCTGTTTTTGCTCTAAGTCTGCTCTGCTTTGACATTGCACGTGAGAGAGTGTCCTCTTTGAGCTTGTTTGTAGTTCGTCCGATACACTGCTATTTGATGACTAACAATTATTGCAAATTAGATGTACCTACCTACGTCTATCGTTTTAGACCTATGAATTTACTCCACTTTAGCTCTGCACCAGTGCCAACCAACCAACCAACACACGTGCAGGGAAAACAATTAGGCGCTACATTAGGGCGTTTGGCACATGCAAGTTTTATGGGTCATTTTCATTTTTTGGGAATTTCAGTCAACTTTGACTGGCTTACTCATGGAAACATTATTAAAGTCGCTTGGTTATAAGATCCAACTCACTCCGATGGTGGCTCCATAAAAAGTCATTCGCCAAAAACCGCCAGCTCGTTCCTATTGGGACGCACTTTATGTAGTTTGCTGCCATATCCAACGCAACGCACATCCAGGGTTCGTGCGGGACCTGGAAAGTCAGGGAATTTAAAAAAGTCAGGGAATTTGGTGTCTGGTCAGGGAAAAATTTGATAGCAGCGGAAACATCCCGCCGCCAAATGGTCCTGTCAGCACTTTACACACTACACTTTTGAATATCTGTCTTCTGACTTTATATACTACTACCGGAGATTTCCACTTACTATCCCTCCATTAATATCCTACTGGGATATTAGATGGACCCTTGTTCCAGTTAATATCCCATGGGATATTATTTGGCGACAAGTTCTTTTGTAATCAGGAATGGTTTGCTCATACTGTGTCGGAAATCTGCCAAAAAATAATGAAAGAATTGAAGTGTTGTTGTAAGTATGATGTAAAAAGTTCTAGTTATCTTTGTACATACTGTCATGTCATTACTGTACCATGCCGGCGCAAAAGGGCGGTAGAAAGAGAAGTGACAGTTGAGAAATACCTAGAACTAGAAGTGGTTCGTCGGTACAAAAATGTGAATTGACTCTCCAGAAGCACGGGATTTGATCGGAAATCAAGTGGTTTTGGGTGGGAAAGGAGAAGGAGTATATGGAGCTCTGCTTCTCTTTGATATAGTATAGTGTTCGTTTCATTATAAAATTAATAAGCCCTAAAATTTGGATTTGTATTGCTTAAAAATTGATCTAAATCCATTATATTCCAGGGATATTAATTGGCGGCAATATTTTCACTGAAAAACATGATTTTCCGCGTTATATCCCCTGAGATACTACCGCAAGTGGAAAACTCCGGTACTTAAACAGGAAATTTACTCTCTAAATACCGTTTAAATGCGTTTTATAAAGCCAATTTTTCAAAATTTTCTCACATTGGTTGCAGTTTCCTTACCCTGGCTGGTCAGTGATTTTTGACTTTGGTCATGGATAAGTCGGGGAAAGGTCAGGGAATTTTGTTAAACAATTTTTATTGTTAAACAAACAACAATTTTGTTATTGTGATGATTGAAGATCTTAGACCAAGTATGCAATGACTTGGCGTTGTAAAAATTCGCTAAACATTTTGTTGACGTCATTCTTGCTCAGATATCAGGTTGCGCTGCTATAAAGCGCATGCGCAATTACATGAGGGGTTGGGAAATACCCGATCCCTCCGGTAATTATGGTGCAGCGCATAGACACTCGGCCGACCGCTCAATGGCAGATTCTTGCTACTCTTTTGTGCATTCTTTGTTATACGCACTGCTGAATCAGGGTTAACCTACTAGACTAAACCCTAAACTGTTACTTTTCTTCTTAGAACACTCTGTACGCATTCGTGAAAACAGAAAAAAAGTAAAAACCCCCAGCAAAATCCGTGCAATAAAAGAAGCAAGCAACGTAGTGATGAAGGAATCTGAAACTCAATCACTTGGACAGCAGTAAATTTCTAATGTTTAAAGACAAATTACTTCATCATCTACCGAAATTACCTGTTGTTGTGCCTGCATTTTCTTCTTGAGCTTGGTCAAGAACGTGTGAACTGCTACGGTACGTTTGTGACTCTGATGGCCAACAAACACGAAATTGCGTCAGCCAGATCTCTTTCCGAAAGAATTTCCCCCGCTTCGTATTCATTCATACATTAGCTGTGTTATTTCTTTTTGTTCCCAACGAACGCCGAATCCTGTCTTTGATTGGACGACTACTTCCACAACGTTGCATTTTAGACGATCAGCTAGAGGAATAAACTGGAACTACTTACAAATCTTCCCACTACAAAATGTCTTAAAAACACGTCTGCACCGGCACACCTGAAGAATCAATCAGGAATTCCAAAAACAAATGGAAGTTTTGTTGTTTAGACGGTTTTACGCGTTGACAGACCGTACAAGCGATCGCAAAATAAATCTAACGAGCCAGCGAAATTTTGTTCGATTTGCTAAATAAATAGCGTCTGCTAAATAGTGCTAAATATTAATCGGGAGATCAACGGGCCGCACCGCATTAAGCTAAGACCTGGACAAACCCTAATCTGCACGAGCAGTGCGAGTGTGCGAGCCGCACCATACTGTAACCATAGCGGCGCCGCAACGCTCCGAACTTGCGCCAAATTCAAACCGCTCCAGTGCTGGCACACCGCTTCAAGTCTCTGGGCCTACCATTCACTTTGTCCAGATCATACACGACTTCGACTTCGAATTCTTAAACCCAAAATTTTATTCGTTCTGAAATTTTTGGGTGCATTTTCTTTGCACCCTAACGTTTTTCTGGGTAACAACTTTAGGGTGGACACAAAACCAGACCGAAAAAATGTATCGCGCAAAAATGACACAAAAAAAGATTTTAGGCGGTAAAAATTTTAGACAGGTTGAAATTCTAGACGGGGACAAATAAAGCGCCTCCAAATACACAGAGCAAAAAATTTCGGAGCGAAAAAAATTAGGAGGTAAGAATTTTAGGCAGGGGCAAATAAAAACCTGAAAAATACAGGATGCAAATTTTAAGGGGGTGCAGACTTTAGGGACAATTAAAGCTACCCGAAAAACACAGGGGCTCAAAAAGCACCCTGAGGCCGGCACAGTTGGTGTAGCGGTTTAGGCCGCATAGCCACTGTGCGCGACGTCGTGCGCTCATCCCCTCGGCGCGGCAAGTTTCTTGCTGCAAAGAGTTTGTCGTCGGCGCAAAGCACCACCCAGGCCACCGAAAGCTGGTGACAGCGAGTAGGTAAAATGGGAACCGACTGGATCTGCCGTTGCACCGAAGCCGCTCCACAAAGCATGCCGCATTGGAGAGAAAGATCTACGATGTCAGAAGCCGTCTGGGAAACCAACTATGCCGGGAGCCCTCTGGCATACGGGGCACCGACGGCCGTCGGAAGCTATCAGCATCATGGCATCAACACGCCGGCCGCCCTCCTGTTGACCGGCACCCAGCAGCCTGGCTAGAAGTGGCTGGCAGTGCAATAAGGGGAACGTCCGAGATGACGAATCTCGGGGCTCGCGAAATGGACCACGAGTCTGATCGTAGGCCGTAAGGCCCCCGCAAATCGAAGCAATCGCCCGAAGCACCCTAAATAATACAGGGCCGACTGTATCGGAGGCATATGGGCATTCTGAAGAAAAATCGTCAGTTCTACTGATTGCCGCAACCGAATCGGCTGATTATGGGATGATACATCGGCTTAGCGAATCGGAGTTAGCCAGAACACGTGTGAGTGAAAGCCCAGACCGTATCAAATAAGTACCGCAGCTACAAGATTTGAAATCGTTGCAGACTGTAAGAAAATCGTCAGTTAACTGATTTTCACAACCGAATCGGCCGATTCTCGGGATAGTATTTCGGAATTACGAATGGTACCTAGTTTGACAATGTTCTTGTTAGCACAAAAGACATTGAAGAACTATCCTAACTTGAAGATTTGAAATCATTGCAATCTGAAGGATAATCGTCAGTTTCACTGATTTCCACAACTACATAATAGATCGGCCGATTCTTCAGATAAGACTTCGCTGAAGATCAGTGGTGCGCGAACTGCGGGTAGCGGCTGGTTGATCAAAGAGATGAACGATCTGGGAGGCAATGAGTGGCAGGCAGGCAGGCCTGAATGAGACTTGAAGCAGGGTTGCAGTGCTTAAGAAATTTGAATTTGGCGCTCGCCCGGAGCTTTGAGGCGCCGCTTTGGTTACGGTGTGGAGCGGCTTGCACGCTCGCACTGCTCGTGCAGATTAGGGTTTGTCCGTTTAATCTAATCGATTCCCGGCCCATTCCCCCCCACCCGGCGCTGCCGCGGCGGGTTACTGTAATATTGTTGCATGTGAAACAACACAAAGCGCGCGAAATTTAAACGACTTCACAGAGAAGTGGTAGTAAAAGCACTAAAACAGAACAGCTTAAATCTCCAAGTAGTTGCAATTTTTATAAATACCGATACCCGGTATGTCAATTATTTTCAGAATACCTGCCTGCAAGTGCAAACATCCCTCCCCTTTGCTGTTATCAGGTACGGTGCAACGGCAGCTCCACTTCGGTTCCCATTTACGTATTTACCGTCACCGACTTTTGAAGGCCTGGGTTGGGTCTGGGCCTGACAATTTTCGAAATATAAAAGTACCCCTAGAGACGCATCAGTATAGGCATGCTCTGGAGGGCCTGTTTTCCAAACATAAAAGTACCCTTAGGGGATGCATCGGTGTAGGAAATCTCCGGAGGGCCTGTTTTAAAAACGCAAAAATACCCCTAGGGGACGCATCGGTGTAGGAAATCTCCGGAGGCCTGTTTTAAAAACGCAAAAATACCCCCTAGGGGACGCATCGGTATAGGAACGCTCCGGAGGGCCTGTTTTAAGAGCCGGTTTCCGAGTAGATTAGTAATGATACCCGCAAAATTTAAATTGGCCAATTCTACCCTAAGAAATAACGCGCCAAACATGACATTCATTTTTGCGCTCAATGTTCACACCTGCCGCACTTCCTGAGGGCACAGGGAATGAACTACTGGTCTACATAGATCGGTATGTATACCAAACGATGCGTCTTAATCTGCTGAGTTCGAAAATGGCACACACTGCTCAATCTGAAGCCGTACAAGTATGTTATAGCCTGAAATTTCACAGACATGCTTTTTACCTTTCAAGACTCTCATGTTTGTAGCCATTTCTGGGCACTTTAACAATAAAAAATCAACATTCTGAGCAAACATTCTGATGCAGAATCACAAGACGAATCGATTGATGTGCTTAGATTCAGCCTACGACCACGTTTTTATACACAGTAGACATTTGTGACCAAGACCCTCTTTTTTTGGGAAAAAATTGCCTGTTTTTGCTAGAATTCGAAGTATAGCCTAGCTAGAAATAGTCCAAGCTGACCATTTCAGAGACCAATCGATGCGCCTTGATCTGTTGAGTTCGAAAATTGCACGCACTGCTCAATCTGAAGTCATACAAGTATGTTACCACCTAAAATTCCACAGACATGCTTGTTACCCTTCAAGACTCTCAGGTTTATGCCAATTCTGGGCATTTTAACAGTAAAATATCAACATTCTGAGCAAACATTCTGATGCAGAATCACAAGACGAATCGATTGATGTGCTTAGATTCAGCCTACGACAACGTTGTACCCCATGCACAGTAGACATTTCTGACCAAGACCGTCTTTTTTTGGGAAAAAAATTGCCTGTTTTTGCTAGAATTAGAGAAGTATAGCCGAGCTAGAAATAGTCCAAGCTGAACATTTCATAGACCAATCGATGCGTCTTAATCTGCTGAGTTGGAAAATTCCTTGCACTGCTCAATCTGAAGCCGTACAAGTATGTTATAGCCTGAAATTTCACAGAGATGCTTTTTACCCTTCAAGACTCTCATGTTTGTAGCCATTTCTGGGCACTTTAACAATAAAAAATCAACATTCTGAGCAAACATTCTGATGCAGAATCACAAGAAGAATCGACTGATTTGCTTAAATTCAACCTACGACCACATAGACTGGTCCGACTGCCTTAGCCTGCTCACTGACAATTTCGATCTTGGTCTAGATAAGTACACCAAAACTGCTCTTCCAAAGTGCAAATCGGATCCTACCAAATCTCTCTCACTACAATAGTGGCATTGCCTAAAACAGCAAAGTAACTGTGATGATCCAGCTTATGTCTTTCTGAATCAATTGGTAGCATTATAGAGTCTCGTGACGATAAGCTGGGGTATAAATTGCATGTAAAAGAAGCCGTTTTCGCGCAAAAACCACAGTTCCAGAAATGTTCACTGTGCATCAGCAAAACGTGCTCATACAATAATGTTTAGCTACACCAATCGATTTTTCTGATCACGCTGCATCAGAATATTCACTCAGAATTTCGGTTTTCCTATGTCTATCGCTAAAAAAGTGACAGTGAATATTAGCGCCTCGGAAGGCAAGAAGGAGGGCTGTCGAATTTCAGACCATAACATGATTCTGCAACCTCAAATTGAGAAGTAGTTGTAATTTTCGAATTCAGCAGATCAAGACGCATCAAATGGTCTATGAAATGTTCGGGTTGGACTATTTCCAGCTAGGCACTACTTTGAATTCTAGCAAAAACAGACAATTTTTCCCAAAAAAGAGGGTCTTGGTCACAAATGTCTACTGTGCATGGATACAACGTTGTCGTAGGCTGAATCTAAGCACATCAATCGATTCGTCTTGTGATTCTGCATCAGAATGTTTGCTAGGAATGTTAATTGTTTGCTGCTAAAGTGTCCAGAAGTGGCTACAAACATGAGAGTCTTGAGGGGTAACAAGCATGTCTATGGAATTTCAGGCGATAACATACTTGTATGGCTTCAGATTGAGCAGTGCGTGCAATTTTCGAACTCAACAGATCAAGACGCATCGATTGGTCTATGAAATGTTCAGCCTGGACTATTTCTAGCTCTGCTATACTTTGAATTCTAGCAAAAACAGGCAATTTTTTTCCCAAAAAAAGGGGTCTTGGTCAGAAATGTCTACTGTGCATGGGTAAAACGTGGTCGTAGGCTGAATCTAAACACATCAATCGATTCGTCTTGTGATTCTGCATCAGAATGTTTGCTCAGAATGTTGATTTTTTACTGTTAAAGTTTAGAAATGGCATAAACTTGAGAGTCTTGAAGGGTAAAAAGCATCTCTTTTTAATTTCAGGCTATAACATTAGTGTATTGGTTGTGATTGTGCAGTGCGTTCAATTTTCGAACGGAACAGATGAAGCCTCATCGATTGGTCTATGAAATGTTCAGCTTGGACTATTTCTAGCTCGGCTATACTTTGAATTCTAGCAAAAACAGCCAATTTTTTCAAAAAAAAGGGTCTTGGTCACAAATGTCTACTGTGCATGGGTAAAACGTGGTCGTAGGCTCAACCTAAGCACATCAATCGATTCGTCTTGTGATTCTGCATCAGAATGTTTGCTCAGAATGTTGATTTTTTACTGTTAAAGTGCCCAGAAATGGCATAAACATGAGAGTCTTGAAAGGTAAAAAAAAGCATGTCTGTGAAATTTCAAGCTATAACATACTTGTACGGCCTCAGATTGAGCAGTGCGTGTAATTTTCGAACTCAGCAGATTAAGACGCATCGATTGGTATGCATACCGATCTATGTAGACCAGTAGTTCATTCCCTGTGCCCTCAGGAAGTGCGGCAGGTGTGAACATTGAGCGCAAAAATGAATGTCATGTTTGGCGCGTTATTTCTTCGGGTAGAATTGGCCAATTTAAATTTTGCGGGTGTCATTACTAATCTACTCGACGAGTTCTTTTTGTTGGTATGCTGGCCGACTTCCTAGCTCCTTATGGCCAATAGTTATAAGCTTTTTTAAAATTAGCAAAATTCCGAGTCATGGTCGGTCGCCAAAAACATTCAAATTTCGCGCCAATTTTTGGGCATGGGGCACTGGTTAACATTGCTCGAAAGCCTATTGCCTTAGCTACACAACGCCAGAAACCGCATGTCAATAGCTTGAGAATTGCGTGAATGGCAACCGTTTGAATGCGGTTCGCGGGAAGTGGCCCACATCATATTTCAAGATTTGGCCCAGTTGCCTCCCCCTGGTGCAGACATTAGCGATGCTAGGTAAATTAGCTATGTGCGTTGGCTATATTATAGGTATACTAGGTGTAGATGCTCAAACTCAGTTTTTTGTTTAGATTCACCTAGATTTGTGACTTCTTTTGTAGCATAATGGGATCAGGTATAGCTACCGGAAATAGGAACCGATCCCAAACAGAAATTAATGGTTTTACCCAAATTAGTATGATATTTGAAACATATATGCCGAAATTTTGTGTTTAAAGTTTGGTGCACCGTGCTGACGCAGCCTCTGTTCGGGCACTTTAAATCGTGTGCAACTTGATTCGATATTGCCGTATGGTGTGTAGTACACATTTCCTTGTATAGCGTAAGTACGATAAATACTTCGTTATTGTTGAGTCTACATGCGCGCGCGCACGAAAACGCTACTGTACTGTAGAACCAATGTGAAGCTCCTTTCGAGCGAAAGAGATACAATGTAGTATCCGTTAATGTGTTCAACAACGGCATTTCAATTCCCCGATACAATCAGGGTTCGTGCCGGTCAGGGGATTTTGGGACTTATCAGCGGAAATTGCGGGCGTCGCTACATGAATACATGCATTCAGTAGGTTGTAGAAGCAGCAATGAAAGTGTATGTCATTCAGTCGATATCAGATACCGGAAGAACAGCAGAGATCATACACCAAAATAGAAGAAATAGTGAAAATTGGTACCGGAACTAAGAACAGCAGAGATCATACACCAAAATAGGAGACATAAAGTGAAAATTGGTACCGGAAGAACAGCAGAGATCATACACCAAAATAGAAGAAATAAAGTGAAAATTGGTACCGGAAGAACAGCAGAGATCATACACCAATATAGAAGAAATAAAGTGAAAATTGGTACCGGAAGAACAGCAGAGATCATACACTAAAATAGAAGAAATAAAGTGAAAATTGGTACCGGAAGAAAACTGAATTGCAGCTTGGAACTGAGGCCTAAAGTTAGGGTGGTCGGCGGATGGGGAATGGTCCGCGTACGGAGGTGTCCAAATGTGCCCCAAAATTTTGCAAATAAAATTCGTGAATTTTAAACTACGGCCCTAGGTGGGGTTCCGAATCTTAAGAACCATTTTTCCGTACCACGCTGGGGGTCCGATTTCGGTGGGGGTC
>JASANB010001678.1:0-24613 GCA_030248155.1 Sabatieria punctata
TTTGACTTGTACATATTTTGAACTAATGATCCGATTAAGTTCAAATTCAAAATATGTCTATTAAACCGACTGAGTAAACAATACAAAGTAATATATAAAAGAAATGTAAAATAATCATTGAACTGTTGCGTTCTGCATGAAATTTACAGAAGAGTCGGCACTTACTGTATCACACATAAGTCATGCTCAAAAGGCGCACCTCAGAAGGAGACACCTATATGCAGATGTGAAAACAGTAGGAAATGGTCTGTTTAAACTATCTGAGGCATGAAAACGTCATTCTGCAATTAGTGTTATGCATATAACCTGAACAAACTAATCCTAAGGCATTTTTTTGAGAAAAAGTAAAATAGATGATCGATTTTTGAGCATTCAAACGGCCAAAGTGGCCCGTCCACCCCATCCAACCCCTAGATATCTTTATGCCATTCAAAAGAGGACAAAATGGCGCATCTTTTAAGCCATTCAAACGACTTTTCCTTACTGTGGAATACATATATGTTTATGTATTTCTCAAAGAATATGTTTATGTATATGTATTTTTAGGCCACTATGTATTAAAATACATATTTGAAAATACATATTGAATTTCTGATGAAATGCTGCATTTTTAAGTCTCATCCTGTCAACCACAGCAGAAAATTACGTTTTCTTTGGGATGCGAGTGTCTAATTTTGCTGCAGTGGTAAAAAAGCCACAGATTTGTTGTTTAACTAAATAATATCATTACCGTGTAAAGTGGTGCGAGGCGACCAAAAGGATGTCTAATGAGAGAACATATATTGTAGATTTTCAAACTCAATGGATAAATGGCAGGAGAAAATGCTCTTTTGTTTTGATAGTTGACCTAAGCGAAATTATTGGCTATTGCGGTTTCAAAAACAAAGTTCTCTCTAATACAAAATGACTGAAATGGAGGATTTTTAACAGAAGTTAAATGTGGGAATTAATAATTAATTAATTTGAATGAGCTACTGAATCAATTTTATGCCAATCAGGTCCAAGCATAGACCCTTTCTCATGTCAGTAACAAACAACCGTTTTAGCAGCATTTTTTAAACTGAAAACTGGCTTTGAAAAAATATGTATATATATACAGTCATGTCTCGTTAATCCGGACAAGTTGGGACCAGCAGATTTTGTCCGGATTAACGAATTTCCGGATTAACGAAACAAAATTTAAAAACGTTGTTTTCAGCTTGAAAGCAGTACCGCAATGTTCTCTTTACTGTTAGAATATAAACGTAACGATTTTATCGAATTTTGCACCACAAAAAACGGCTCTAAACAAGTGTAACTCTCTATTTCGGTGACATAAAGTCTGTGATCGAAGTCTGTTTACTGCAGCTAAGTTTGTAATCGCTGTTCCAAGCGACGGAAGATGAGCACTTCATCTGCCGAAAAGTACTCCATGTGACTTTGGCAGAAATGACTGATTGTAGCCAGGGAATTGAAAGCCTCTAGATGAGTGGGAGATGCTTGTGGATTCGTAGCCCGCAATTCTACCTCATCCTCTTCGTCTGACAGATTAAAGAAGGACTCCTGCGTATGAAGAGCAACAAGCTCCTCAACTGATACTTGCTCGCCTCATCAGTGGCTTCCTGGCTATCAATCTCGAGCCACTGTTCTGCCGACATTGGATATTGAATGACCACATTCGATCTTTTTTTTACATTTTTTGTTTAGCTAGTGAAATTAATGAAATTTTGAGGCGCCAACTTGCGTCCGGATTAAAGAGTCAGGCACCAGAATTTGTCCGGATTAACGAAATCCGGATTAACGAATCATTTAACGTGTAAAAATCAAAGTTGGGACCTGGAAAAACGTGTTCGGATTAACGAATCCGGATCCGGATTAACGAGACATATAACATGGGGAAAAATTGGGACCTGGCCTAATCTTGTCCGGAAGGCGAATATCCGGATTAACGAGGTCCGGATTAACGAGACATGACTGTATATGTATTTTATGTACATATTTTTTGAAAAAATACATATACATATTATGTATATCTATTCGACTTCGGAAAACATATATGTACATATATGTATATTTATATGTTATCTATTCCTAAAATTCAATATTTTGCCAACGGTACTTTTCCTATGACAAAAATTTGAGTTTTTTTCGCTTTAAAAATTTCAGAGTCCGAAAAAATGGAATTTTCGATTTTAAAAAAAAAAATAGATTCACCATAAGATTCAGCGTGTATTTTTACATATGTTTCAGTATCTAAATTTTAAGTTTAGCAACATTGAGTTTTGTCATGCTCTGGAAGGTACAGGGTTCTATATCAGACGAAGAAAGAGAGCTAGGGCAAAACGGACGTCAAATTCGTTCTATTCTAACCAAACTACATCTACATGTAAATTTTCAACAATCTCATTCAATTCTTTGCTTCCTCATGGCCCGCAAAATAGCCCACTTTCTCGTGCAGTGACAATTAAATACGAAAGCTGATACTTTGGTTCAAACATAGTGTTACAGCCTGAGAGTCGATATTCTACCTGCATCATTGCTAACAGAGTGGCTGCTGCCCTTCAAAACCTATTTTTAGGCTTAGAATAGGCATGAAATTGATAGAATTGCATTGCTAATGTATATCTGAGGCTAAAGTCAGAGATTTCTGTTGAAAGTACGTATTGTGAAACTTAAGAGTCAGTCTCTGAACTGATCGAGTCTTGGCCCTTTGCCCTATTCAGACCCCAAAATTGAAACTTTGGGCTAGAGAGCTGTAAGTTGGTACACTAATGCATACTTATGAGTTGTCTTTCGGCCCCAAAGGATTAGTGGATTTGACGCTCCAATCCCGAGATACAGCCTTCTGAAAATCGGCCTGCTTATCTATGGGACCAAAATTTCAAACTCGAATTTCTAACCTACCAGCTAGAGTTTGAAGATAAAAATTTGGTTTTTTGCGTAACTTTTGGAGTACTTTAAGAATCTGCAGTCCAATTTTGTTTCGGAAGAAAAAAATTTTTTTTCGACCTCTTTGGTGGGCCATAACTCGGCTGCAACCCCCCCTAGAGGCGCTTTTTTATTTCATAACTTTGTAGGGCTTTTTATAAGCTTCATTTTGGTATGGAATATGGTACGATTGCTGGTGGCCAATCCAGTGAAAATTGGCCTCAAATGTCACGAACTCGAAAAATTCGCATGTTTCACTATAGACATAATTTTCCAAATCGAATTTCTGACTTAATGAACGGAGTTGAGCTGTGAAAATTTGGGTTTCCAGAGTACTTTCAGTGTGCTTTCGGAATATTTAGTGAACTTAGAATTTCGAGGAAAAAAATTTTTTTTCGACCTCTTTGGCGGTCCATAACTCGGCTGGAATCCCCCCTAGAGGCGCTTTTTTATTTCATAACTTTGTAGCGCTTTTTATACGCTTCATTTTGGTATAGAATATGGTACGATTGCTCGTGGCCAATCCAGTTAAAATTGGCCTCATAGGTTACAAACTCGAAAAATTCCCTCATTTGGAAGACCAGATTTTTATGAGTTCTCAACATTTGAGGCCAATTTTCACTGGATTGGCCACCAGCAATCGTACCATATTCTATACCAAAATGGAGCTTATAAAAAGCGCTACAAAATTATCAAGTAAAAAAGCGCCTCTAGGGGGGATTCCAGCCGAGTTATGGCCCGCCAAAGAGGTCGAAAAAAAATTTTTTTCCTCGAAATTCTAAATCCACTAAATATTCCGAAAGCACACTGAAAGTACTCTGGAAACCCAAATTTTCACAGCTCAACTCCGTTCATTAAGTCAGAAATTCGATTTGGAAAATTATGTCTATAGTGAAACATGCGAATTTTTCGAGTTCGTGACATTTGAGGCCATTTTTCACTGGATTGGCCACCAGAAATCGTACCATATTCTATACCAAAATGAAGCTTATAAAAAGCACTACAAAGTTGTGAAATAAAAAAGCGCCTCTAGGGGGGGTTGCAGCCGAGTTATGGCCCACCAAAGAGGGAGAAAAAAATTTTTTTCTTCCAAAACAAAATTGGACTGCAGATTCTTAAAGTACTCCAAAAGTTACGCAAAAACCCAAATTTTTATCTTCAAACTCCAGCTGGTAGGTTAGAAATTCGAGTTTGAAATTTTGGTCCCATAGTTAAGCAGGCCGATTTTCAGAAGGCTGTATCTCGGGATTGGAGCGTCAAATCCACTAATCCTTTGGGGCCGAAAGACAACTCATAAGTATGTATTAGTGTACCAACTTACAGCTCTCTAGCCTAAAGTTTCAATTTTGGGGTCTGAATACTGAGACTCGATCGGTTCAGAGACCGACTCTTAAGTTGTTCTTCATACGTATTGTATGAGCTCCTGTTTAGTCCTCCATCTGCATACTACGTTTTACGCTTTGTCTGACTGCATGCGACTGTGACTGACTGGCCTGGTTTCTCTGATCTCGCTTTTCACTCGTTCCTCTGTGTAACCTGTTGTACGGCTTGTATAATAAAAACACTCGCTGCCCTACACCTGGCTATAATTGCCCCCCAAAATTTCCATACTGTTAATAAAATAAAAAATTTTCGAAATGGGCCTTCAAAAAAAAAGCTTTTTTTTCGTTAGTGGTTCCTGGGCTTGACAGAACACTTGCTACCTCCCTCAGTAGACGGACGGTGGCCTTAGCGAGAGCGAAGAAATGATTATTTTTAGTAGAAAAGATGATTTTTGGAATTATGTTGAAAGTTCAGTGTGTTGTGTGTTCAGTGTGTTGAAAAGTTCAGTGTGTGTGTGAAAAGTTCAGTGTTCAGAAAGTTTAGTGTGTTGAAAATCCAGTGTCAAAACTAGAGGAACTTATAAACTGTTTGTGCCATCGTTGGAAAGCTACATAAATTGCAGGGTACACTCCTTTGCTTTAAGAACGTTGAAAACATGGAATTCTCTTCCAGATGAGGTCACCATAGCACAAAACCTTGCTTGTTTTACTCGAGAACTAAGAAAACTGATCTTTGACCAGTACCTAAACTTTGTGTAATTTCTAACGTTTTACTAATGTCTGTTTATGGCGGTGTAAAGCCCTTGTGGCTGTCCACTGGCCTTTCGCCTGCCTATGCCGTCGTTTTTCACTGTAACCGAGTTTTATGTCATTTGCTAACTCTTATTTTTATTTTGTGTCGGGCGATAAAAGTTCGTTCGTTCAAGTTGAAATAAAACATGTTGCCGTGGTGGTAGTAGTGAGAAAATGAAATGGTGTAGGTCGGCGCCCTCTCCGGTGAACGTGTCAGGCGGTAGAGAGCCGAAAAAGGTGGGCAAAAAGTAGCAATTTCGTACTAAGTGGCTACCAGTAGTCTGTTGAGAGGATAGGCTGCTTTTTGGCTGATACTGACCACTCTTGCTTTTCTTGTTGCGATTCGGCATCTCGGTCCGGAACCTCCAATTGCACTGCGTCCGTTTTAGGATGATGAATAGCCGTGGAGATGGCGCGACCACAGTGGGAGATAACGGCAGAGGTAAGTTGATAGGCCGGACAATTGTAGGTTAACTACAATTGTACGGCAGAGATGAAAGTCGTAGATGGCACCGGGCCAACAGCACAGTGCTAGCACGGTACTGGATTGAAAGAAATACACTAATGTTTATAGGTATGCCGGTGAGCAGACACGGCAGAAAAGAAGAGAATAACGCAGTGGTATCCGCTATGGGAAGTTACCAACCGCAAGAAAGAAGAACCCAGCGGCATCCACTATGGGAGGTTACCAGCTGGAGCGAGCGATAACTAATGGTTGAGCGAGCGAATAATAATAAAGAACAGTCTCACGTACTGCCTGTCGACAGGTTGAATTATCGGTACCAGAATTACAGCACAACGCTTACTGGATTTAGCCGTTTATTCACACTTTATAGACAGAACAGTCGGAGCGACCGCACACTTGCTCCTCGGCTCGACAACAAGAAAGAAGCGCGCCAATATGGCCGACAATGCAAAAAGACACTGGCGGCCGCCATACAACCGCCCACTTGAAATGGCTCAAACGAAGAGTCCTAGCACGATAACGCAGCCAGTAGAATTGACGCTTAACGTTAATAAGAATAAAGACAAAATAATACACATAGTACAGGTTAGCAACACAGGAACTGTGCAGAGCCCCCTTCTTGGCTGCGAGCTCCCGCGAGCAGGGTTGTCCTGTAGTGGTTGGTTGTCCGGAAGCTATTGAATACTTCAGAATGTGTCAGCAGACGTTGAATAGGGCAATGGGTGATAGTTGATGGACAGTCCAGTCTAAGCAAAGAAATACATGGCTGCACAACAGACAAGCAAGTATCTAACAGAAAAGGCATATGTTAGAGGTCAATAAATGACAAAAACCAATGCACTTATGCACACTACTGAATCGAATACATCAAGCAAGCAAACTAGTACAATAAAAGAGCACATAGCAATTACTTCACTATATACAAGGCATAATCGGCGGCAATTCAGATACAGGGCATAGTCGGCGGCAATTTAAAGTTACCCTTGGCCGCTGCGAGCGGCACACTGACGGCATGTGGTGATTTGCGCCATCAAATCCTGTGACATGTCTGGCCAGTAATAAGACTGGGACATCGATTTGTTGTAACGGAATTGGCTGGATTCGGCCGAACTGTGGTGGTCACACAATAGTCGGCGGCGCAGTGCGGTGGGTATGCCCCACAACGAATCTCCGACAGCCACAAACTTATGATGGTCGGCCTGCACCCAGTGAGCTGATTTTTCTTTGGTAGGTCTTTCTGTGTGTTCTTGTTTACTTGGCCACTGACATTGGTCTTCTTTTAGGAATGGAAGCAGAGGGTTGCCATTGCCAGACCAGGCCCCCTTCTTAGCTGGCTGGTCCTTCTGTGTCACTCGTTGGTCAACCGGGCCCTTAATGACCTGGTCATAGTTGGGCTTATCCGGCGTTTTTGGATGTTGCAACGTAGACGATTCAGCAGCACGACTGGTGACAGTCGTGACTGAATTATTGGCCATCACCGAAACATCTTGAGTGTCGCAGACAACATTATTGACTTGCGCTAACACATTGACTACATCAGTGGTAGCCAATTCTTCATCCATCACTTGGTCTGACCAGTCATCAAATTCTGTGGTGAGATCGATTGGTTTGTCTGGCGCAACAGCAGGATTGCGCACTTTGTCATAGAAGCGTTTAGCGCGCAGATAATCCTCTGTGCTCCGAGCTTTTTCACGTCTGGGTTCATTTTTCTTGGCCCACTCCTGCCAGTTCTCTGCTGACCAGTATTGAAAACCGGCCGGCCAGCGAAGCACACCACCTTTGGTATAATTTCGTGAAGATGGTTGCACTCTTGAATTGGCCACATTGACGTAATGGCCGTTTTGTTCGTTGCGCTTGCGGTCACGGTTACCGCGAGCAGCACCGTTAAAACAATCGTAGTCGTCAGGATGACTGTGGTTATTTCGCTCCGAGTCACTCAAACGCTCCATCCTCAACAACATCTTTTGGGCTAGGTAGAAGTCATTGTTTGCCCGACTAATGACGTCATGCTCTTCCGCTTTGGTTCACAAGTCTGGACGCAAACCATGAATCAGGGTCAAAACCAAGAACTGATCGTTTTGTGGATTGAATCGACCCCGATAAACCAGCTGACCCTGTTTTTCGAGTGCGTCACAGAATTCCAACACCGAGCGATTTTCCTGCTTCATTGTCATCAGTTGGTACTTTTGCGTCGACTCATCGACTAACGCATTACAGCGCTCAGTCAGATGCATTTTCATGGCTTCAAAGTTGACTTGGCATGTGGCCGGCGCCGACTGCAACATAATGAAGCCAGTCGGGACGGCGTTTCGGAGAATGGTCAATTTTTCTTTGTCCGTGTTGACATGGTAGGTAGCAAAGAAATCCTCCAGCTTCAGGAAAAATTCGTACACATTGTCCGTTCTCACATCGAATTTCGGCATCTGCAAATGCCGAAGGTAGGCCGGGTCTTTTCTCTGCACTTCATTGTGTTGGTAGATTGCATGCACCACTTGACCCACCATTTGCATGGTTTGTGTCAATTGTTGTCCCATGTGTACCAGCAGATCGCGGTATTGTTGAGTTTTCGCCTCAGGAGTAAGCGGATTATCCTGAGTTGTAGGAAAGCTGGTTGTTTGAGGCACGTTGAATGACGGCTCAACTGTAGGCTGAACCGACGGTGAGAATGGATTACCAAGTGGCACAGTTTGCTGGCTACTGCGCTGCACCGGGTCAAACACTTGAGTTCTTGATTCGGCGGCAGTAGTGTGAACAGATTCTGCTGCTTTTCGTTGGTACTGTGCCACTTCCCATCCAACACGCTCTTGCAGGTCATATAGCGTGTCGTTTGGTCCGATCTGACCTGAATCGAGAACGTAGTCAATGCGGGACAAGCACCGATCTCGCAATGCTTGCAATCCCGCGGCGCTAAGACGCACTGGCAAATTCTGCACGTACTCCTTCGCTTGGTGTGCCATTCGAAGCAGTTGTTCAGACTGCACTGACAGACTTTGTGTTTGGTCTGCGGCAATCTGAGCTGAGGTACGAACCACGGTCACATCATCTGTAGGATTGGCAGCATGCTCGGTCACTGTCTGAGCAGTGTCCGGCCGCTGCAAAATCTTCACACTGCCAGCTGGTGCTCCATTGAACACTTTAGGAAAACAGTTCTGAACAAACTCATTGACTGGGGGTGCCTGCTGTGGAGTTGGTTCTGGCACTCTCTCCAGTTCCACCGGAACTCTCTTCTCTGTGGCCGGACTGAGCCATTGGTTTTGACTTTGGTAGATTTGCTCATACTCTATCACTTTTCGATTCAATCCGTTCACCCAATCATCTGCTGTTTTCAAAGCATCTTTCCACTGAGACAACGAACGATTCCGTTGAGATAGCAGACCAGCCTTTTCTCTGGCAATCTGCTCAACCAGCTGCAGTGGTTTGATCATTGTTGGATACTCTTCTAAACCAGTCATTTGAGCAATTTCCACCTTGCGCTTGTGCACATCTGCACCAATTCTAGCCACCTTTTCGCTCAGTTCTTCAACTTGTCGCATTTGGTATCTGAACCTTTCGGCATGTTTGGCGATTTCTGCTTTGTCCTCATCCCTGGTCATGATGGGCGTCTCATCCATTGCCGTGGGTTCAGACTGACCCGTCATAGCGTTCCACGCGCCATTCTGTTGGTGGTTGTTGTCCCCAGGCACGTACTGCACATCATAATCGAATACGTTGAGTCTGTGCACCCAACGTTCGAACTTCTGCGATTTCCGTTGGTTGGTTTGTCGATGTAGCAGTGCTTGTAGCGCTTGGTGGTCAGTTCGAAGCGTGAAGTGTCTGCCCAGCAAGTATTTCTCCCAATACTCGCAGAAAAACATCGCCGCATAGGCCTCCTTTTCGGTGGTGTCCCACTTTCGCTTGGTGGCGTCCAGAGTATGGTGTCCAAACGCGACTGGGAATTCCTGGCCGTGATGCACCTGAGACAGCATCCCACCAATGCCATAACCAGATGCGTCGGTAGTGACAAAGGTCTGCTTTAAGGGATGAAACATCTTAAGGCGCAGCCCCTTCGGTCCGCCAAGCAACTGTTTCACTCATTCGAACGCCTCCTGAGTCTCCCGACCCCACACGAACTTCGTGTTAGCCCGTGTGAGTGCTCGAATTGGCTCCAGCTTGTCGCACAGTGAGGGCACGAACTTGCTTAAGTAGTTGACGGCTCCTAAGAAACTTTGCACGTCCTTGACGTTTTTGGGTGGTGTCAGCTGCCTCAGACTCTCCAGTTTGTCGGGATCCGGCCTGACACATCCCTTGCAGATCACATGGCCCAAGAACTTCACTGATGGTTGAGCAACGACGCACTTCCTTAGGTTGAGGCGAAGATTCTTCTCGTTTAAGCGTTGTAGCACCCGTTTCAGGCTGTCATCGTGCTCCTTTCGATTCGCTCCATACACCAAAATGTCATCGATGTATGGCTGACACCCTGGCACACCTTCCAGCGTTTCGTGTACCAGTTTCTGGAACACTGCTGCACTGTCCCTCAGTCCCATCGGGAGTTTCTTGTAAGCGTAGTACCCCCATGGGGTGGCAGTCGTTGTGAGCAGCTGGCTGTCCTCATCCAGTTCTGCGTTGAAGTATCCCTTTAGCAGATCGATTTTGCTGAAGACCTCCGCCTGACTGAGTCTGTTATACAGCAAATCCTGGATGTTTGGCAGCGGGTACAGCACTGGATCGATGTCCTTGTTGAGCGGACTCAGATCGCTTGTTATCCTGACTGATCCGGGGTCGTCTGGTTTCTCCACGACCACCATGCCGTGTACTCGATCGGCATGCTCAACTCGCTCCCAGATGCCTTGGCGTTCCATCAGCTCGACGGCTTCTTTGGCTCTCTCCTCAAAGCGCACTGGGATCGATCTCACAGGCTGTCTGGGTGGCGTCTTTGCGCCTGGTTTGAGCCGAATTCGGTGTTTGAAATCTGGGTAGGTGCCGACCTCCTTTTTCGTCAGGTTAGACAACTCCTCCAGCAGTGGCAGCAGTCCGGCCATCCTCCAGGTCTCCAGCGCATCTGGCTGCGAATTTTGAAGCGTACTGGGCGTCTGCTGTTCCCTCCTCACTCGACTGGCTGCTCCCGAGTCAGGTTTCTGCACAGTTGCGCATCTGGGGTCCTCCTTGATAGTGGTGCTATTCGAATCCACGTCGATTTGCACTCCTCCCAGTGCACGCAGCGCATCCATGCCCAGTGTGTTGTTACATGTGTTGTTAAACACATGCACTGGCACTGTCACCGACCGTCCTTGTAACGATAACTGCGCCCTGAATTGCCCTCGGGTAGCGATAGTAGAGTTGTCGAAATTCGCGAGTCTCCTGGCTGGCTTGACTGCGGTCCGTCCAAAGCACTTACGCCACGCGGATTCCGTGATTCCAGTAACATCTGAGCCCGTGTCCACCAACATCCTCAGCGTGTGACCCTTCCGGTCCTTATCCGGTATGATCAGCACCTGACAGTGTACTGGTTGGTGTAGACCACGAATGTAGGCTCCTCTGCCATTGGTGATGTCCCTCACTCGAATGGCCCGGTTTTTGTTGCTGGATCCTCCTGACCGGCACATCTTAGCGAAGTGGCCCACTTTTTTGCATTTGTGGCACTCCTGTCCCTTCGCTTGGCACGATTCGGCGTTAGCTCTGTGGCCATGTCTGCCACAAGCTGTGCAGGCATCGGCTGCACTCGACTTCCTCCCGGCAGACGGGTTGGAATTCCCTCTGGGCGCGGCGGTGGGCTGGTAGGGGCGTCCTTTGCCTCCTCTCTGTCCTCTCCATCCTCCACGCTGATTCCGTCCCTGACTGGCCGCACCGATCTGCGCAGGTCGACTTCCTGTCAATTTGGCAGCATCCTGGCGCGCCGTCTCATCTGCTTGCGCGACCTCCGCGAATCTCTCCAGGTTGACATCCCTCTGGCTTAGCAACTTCTCCTGCGTATCCCGGCAACTCAGTCCTTTGACCAACTGAATGGCCAACAGGTATTCTGTCAGGTCTCCTTCCGTGATGACACCGTCCATGACTGGGAAGCTGCATTGTTGTATCAGCAGGCGTAGCTCCCGTAGATAGTCAGCAACTGGTTCACCGGAATGTTGAGTCCTCTGCAGGAAATCGAAGTGAGCCCTCACTGCATTGGTTGGGCGGTAGAAAATCCTCCTCGCCGCTCCCAGGAACTCCATGTAGGTAGTCTGGTTGTTAGCGAATTCCCTCTGGCTGGAGAATTGCGAGAGTGCGGCGGCTCCAATGTAGGACGTCAGAAACTTCCGTTTTTCCTGATCACTGAGTTTGCCGTCGGCCGGTCGGGTTTCATCGATTCCTTCAAGGAAATCGGTGAACAATCGCTCCCACAACGGCCACGTCAGTACTGGCGACTCTCCTGGATGGTGCCAGTATCGGTCCGGTGGTGGCAGGTGTAGTTTGCTAGGTCCGGGTTGTGCCATCGGTAGTCAGTGACTGGGCACTTGGTCCAGCCTGGAGATGCGCGATTCCTCCTCCGGGATGCACGGTTCCGTTTGAGTCGGCAAGGCGGCGTTATTATTCACCGCTGCGGTTGGTCCGTTTGAGTCGACTATGCGGTGTTGTTTATCACCGCTACGATGCACGAGTCGAGTCATGTCGTTCCTTTTGAGTCGACAATGCGGTGTTGTCTATCACCGCCGCTATGCTCGAGTCCTTCCATGAGAGGCACGGTCCCTTTCTGGTGCGAGTCCGTTAGTTTGTCGATGCGGTTCCGGATGATCGAAAAAGCAGCGCTGTAGTTTTGTCGATGCGGTGCCGGAGCAGGTGGTCCCTCATCAACGAGCGAGACGCCCCCGATTATCCGTCGTCAACGAACCAGGCGTCCCCGATTCAATGCACGAGATGTCCGGCAGGCTCCCCCGTCAATGAACGCAACACACGTCACTCGGCCTCTGCAGCACACGACACACACGGCGCTCCCCGTCCGGAGCAAACGACACGCACGCACGTCCGTCCTCAATGGAAAGAAGCTGGTTTAGCAAACAGACTCACTGAGCGCAGCACCCGGAGAATCTTCTTTGTTGTTGGCGGTGGCTGTCCAGCTGGGTCTCGAATTGCACATCGGTCGCCACTGTTTCGTTTCTGGCCTCACCACTGCGTCGTTGTCTGCTTGTGTTGTTTCGTCCACGGCCGTTCGATCCTTGTTGCACTTCCTATCGCACTACTAGTCGCGGTGTAGTAGTCGATGCAGCAACTCGATCCTTTTATGCCAGGGCACACAAGGAATCGTCAACTGCCAACTAAACAGTAAGGTGTTGGCCACAAAACACACTTGTCCTAGAGACGCAAACAGACCGAACCGCAAGGCAGGTGCGCGCAGAGAGGAAAGTGATTGAATTTAAACACAGCACCAGGCCTTGCTGTTCGGCCGCGCCAAAACACACACACACCTCTTCACCGGGGTGTGTGTCTGAGCCAAGAGCAATCAATATTGGCTCAGCGCCGAGACACAGCAATTACACCACAGCAGCGCGCCAACCTAGACATGTACGTACAGACACGTACGTACAGCAAGACTTGGATATGTACACATGTAGACATGCCCCAACATATCACACTTGCCTCGGTACAACTTTTCATTGTACCCTTTTATTCTGTCCATCAGTTGTCTTATGGTGGCCACCATTTTGTTCCACTTCGAATGACATTCGCCCAATTGTTGCTCTAATTCGGCAGGGGGTGGCTCGACGGCTGAGACTAGTTTCTCTTGCTGTTTCAGAACGGTTCTGTTGTAGACCTGACGGTGTTTTTTAGACACCATCTCAAAACCGTTGCGTCTCATTTCGTCTTTTTCGTCTGAGCTGTCATCAATTACTTCCGGCTGAGTCGAAATGGCCGGTTTCTGTGCCGACAAAGCAGCCAGAATTTGTCACTGTCCGGCCGACATTTCGTTTTTCAATTCGTTTTTCAGTTGTTGCTGTCCGACCGCAACTTGCGAAATTTGGCCAGACATCTGACCGACTCTCTGTTCGAATTCGTGTCTCAATCGGTCATTCTGCTGGCCGATTTCCTCCATTTCCTGTCTTAGTTTGTCGGTCTGCTGATTGATGTCTTCTCGGAGCATGTCAGATTCTTCGTGCACTTGCAATCGGACTTGTTGTTGAATGACCGCACCCAGATTTTTGTTAACATGAGCGGCCACTCTGTGCACTAAGGTAGTTTCTTGATTGGCAGTCAAAACGGCCTGTCGCTGGGCTGCCGACAGACTCTCGGTAGTAGTCGATTGGCGCTGCTGCGCACGCGTGGATGGGCCGAACGCATCGGCCAACTCGTTACTTTCAACAATTTTTAGTTGTGCCTCTGACGTTTCTTCCGTAGTGATAGCGTCATCATCAGAAAAGTCAAGGTGTGGTGAGTCATCGCCGGCTGCAAGCTGCTCTGTAGACACGGAAGAGGGCCGATTTTCAGACTGCTTCTGTCGTCTCTTTTGTTTGCGGCTGAGAGGTAGAAGATTAACTTTCTTGCCCTTGTCAGCGGCATTATCTTTCGAGAGCAGAGAGTCTTCAATTTCCGGCGCTCGCTCGGTAGTCTGTTGAGAGGATAGGCTGCTTTTTGGCTGATACTGACCACTCTTGCTTTTCTTGTTGCGATTCGGCATCTCGGTCCGGAACCTCCAATTGCACTGCACCCGTTTTAGGATGATGAATAGCCGTGGAGATGGCGCGACCACAGTGGGAGATAACGGCAGAGGTAAGTTGATAGGCCGGACAATTGTAGGTTAACTACAATTGTACGGCAGAGATGAAAGTCGTAGATGGCACCGGGCCAACAGCACAGTGCTAGCACGGTACTGGATTGAAAGAAATACACTAATGTTTATAGGTATGCTGGTGAGCAGACACGGCAGAAAAGAAGAGAATAACGCAGTGGTATCCGCTATGGGAAGTTACCAACCGCAAGAAACAAGAACCCAGCGGCATCCACTATGGGAGGTTACCAGCTGGAGCGAGCGATAACTAATGGTTGAGCGAGCGAATAATAATAAAGAACAGTCTCACGTACTGCCTGTCGACAGGGTGAATTATCGGTACCAGAATTACAGCACAACGCTTACTGGATTTAGCCGTTTATTCACACTTTATAGACAGAACAGTCGGAGCGACCGCACACTTGCTCCTCGGCTCGACAACAAGAAAGAAGCGCGCCAATATGGCCGACAATGCAAAAAGACACTGGCGGCCGCCATACAACCGCCCACTTGAAATGGCTCAAACGAAGAGTCCTAGCACGATAACGCAGCCAGTAGAATTGACGCTTAACGTTAATAAGAATAAAGACAAAATAATACACATAGTACAGGTTAGCAACACAGGAACTGTGCACTAGACGCTTGGCTTTGACTAGGCGGCAGCGGGATGCCTTGCGGAGACACCTTCTTCAGACAGTTTTTACTTCCAGACCGCACACTAGCAAAACAAAACCAAAAGAATGAATTGTCTCCGCGTTTGAGAAAATTAGTTAAAACTAGTACAGAGAGCGCCATCTTGATCTAATGAGGGCCTATCACGGGCCGTCGAGTCCTCCGAAGCTCCACCCCGACCAATCGCCTGCGTACGTCCGCCCACATCCCCGGCTCTGACTGGGTCGACGGATCGGCCATGTCTGGACCAACTTGTCGGCGGCCGGGTCCCGCCACGACGCGCGAATCCGGCCAAATTTGAACGGGGTTCTGGACAAGACAAACTTTTACAGGAAAACAATAGCAGTTTGCCGACCGGGATCTTTGCTATAAACGTCGTCAGAGGAGGTAATTTCAAAGCAAGACCTATTTTTTGTATACGCATCAAAACAATAAACAGATCTACCAGAAAAATCTACTAAGCAATTTTCTTTCATGACGCTAGCACCTGTGTCTTATTAAGCTACTTTCATTAACGCTAGCACCTTGTCTTATTACTGGTGATTTGTTTCAAGACTTTGTTATTAGACAACAACAACATGTACATATAGCATAGGCTTTGTTTTATTTGTTTTACTGCTTCTGCCTAAGTACCGTTTTACAGGTGTCTGGCTTTAAAAAAGGAAGTAAAGATTGATTGATTGAAGCATTTGTTTTGTGTTCGCGTCATGAGCTTCTTGCTGTGTGTTGTGTTGTGCAGTGGAGTTGAACGCAAGTCGAAGAATGCGAAGGACTGCAAGCAAACGACTTCTACATGACATCAAGCACGGAAGGACAGCAACGAGGGCAGCGGATGGACTGTGCCTTTATGGCGAGTGCACAGAGACGCCCACCAAGGAGAAGCTGCAGTAATGAACAAAGTGGTGTGAGAAACCAGTTGGAATTTCTGCCAGTAACGTCGAAAAGCAAAGACCAGCCAGACACGAGCGTGGAACGGTCTACTCTCTCCAGAACGTTTCCCAAACATCGGTCAACACAATACCAACAGACCAACATGGTGCAGCACAGACAGGGTAACAATAGGTTTTGCTACGTGTTTGCGCAATGCTGTTAACACAGTCATGCAATTAGGCCCAACCTGTTTGTAGTAGATCACTGACGAAAGTTTTAGTGTATTTGGTATGCATACTTCATTCAGTACTCACGGTTGACCAGCTACTGAGAAAGAGGACCCGCTGTAACCAACCGATGCATAGCTAAAAGCAGTGATAGTGACACCCACACTGGCAAAGCAGAATGGTCGAGTTGACATCGCCTGTAAAGAAAGCAACGGTCAGTGAACGCAATAGTTGTTTAGGGTAACAGTTCAGTACTGCATATGTAGGTGGATAACACAACTAAGCAGTTAGACGGAGCTATCGTGTCCTTGTGTTCATTAGAGTTTTAGTAAACTCAACTTATGAGAAGAGGCAAGCAAAGTAGCAGTTGCAAGCAATGAAGAAAGAACAACACGATGTGTGGTGACAGACGGACAGCTCTATGGCCCACCAGCTAACCAACTCCAAAGATTGAGGACAAACTAACATCAATGAGTGACCAACCCAAAATCGCACAACCAACTGTGTACTGACTGACAAAGTGCATTCGTCCCGTTGTCTAAAAGAAAGCCCGCAAGTCAAAAGCAAGTTGTTTAGTGTGACGATACAGTGCAGCGTGTGTAGATAAGATAACCCACCAACTAACAATGAGCTGATCAAAGTCAGTGGGTTAGTGGGTTGTGTTGATGTTCAACATCAGGAACTCTGAAGCTCCCCCAGCACTCAGCTTCTGGGCAAACATGCAGACCAACTGCAGAACTAACATCAAGCAGAATCCACCTAAACAACACAGTAACTGAAAGGAGAGGGCGGAATCGGTCTGGCTGGTCTACAAAGCAAAGAAGAAGCAATGTGTGGTGACCAACTAGCACCATTGGCTGACCAGCTATTACTACAGCCATCACCAAAGAATGAGAACCACTGAAATCAACCAATTACCAACCAAGTGCACTGGCGGTGACAACTACCTACTGACTGACAATGTGAATTGGCTGCGGTAGTCCGTTGTGACAAAACAGAAAATGGTCTGACAACAGTTGGAACAGAGTCAGTGGTTTGCGTCTCATGAAGTCCATGGCAATGCTGAGAACCCACCATCAGTGAACAACTAGAAGCGTCAAACCAGGAGAAAAGAGGTGGCAGTGGTATGGAGTGTGCCAAGCAATGAGGAAACACTGACATGCGATATGTGATGAGCAACAAGTGCCATGGCTGACTAGGTAAGTCAGTGGTTGGTGCGTCTCATGAAGTCCATGGCAATGCTGAGAACCCACCATCAGTGAACAACTAGAAGCGTCAAACCAGGAGAAAAGAGGTGGCAGTGGTATGGAGTGTGCCAAGCAATGAGGAAACACTGACATGCGATATGTGATGAGCAACAAGTGCCATGGCTGACTAGGTAAGTCAGTGGTTGGTGCGTCTCATGAAGTCCATGGCAATGCTGAGAACCCACCATCAGTGCAGTGGCGTATCCAGGGGGGTGTAGGGTGTGTACACCCCCCCCCCCTTTGCGGTGGAGGTAGGAAGAAAAAGTCTGTCAAAAAATATAAGAGACTAATGAATTATGTACTAAAACTGTCTATTTTGTGCTCAGATGCCTTCTAAATGCGGTTTTGAAGGCCAAATTTTCAAAATTTTTTCGCCCTGGTCGGGCAGAAACCCAGCCAGGACATTATAAACTACTAAAACTTGTAATTTCTGTTAATTTTAAACTCGGAATGCGTTTTAAACGCGTTTTTGAAGGCTAATTTTGCTAAATTTTCTTACCCTGGTTGGGCAGCGGCCCAACCAGGCACTTTCAAAATTTTACACCCCCCTTTCCAAAATCCTGGATACGCCACTGCATCAGTGAACAACTAGAAGCGTCAAACCAGGAGAAAAGAGGTGGCAGTGGTATGGAGTGTGCCAAGCAATGAGGAAACACTGACACGCGATATGTGATGAGCAACAAGTGCCATGGCTGACTAGGTAAGTCAGTGGTTGGTGCGTTTCTCATGAAGTCCATGGCAATGCTGAGAACCCACCATCAGTGAACAACTAGAAGCGTCAAACCAGGAGAAAAGAGGTGGCAGTGGTATGGAGTGTGCCAAGCAATGAGGAAACACTGACATGCGACATGTGATGAGCAACAAGTGCCATGGCTGACTAGGTAAGTCAGTGGTTGGTGCGTTTCTCATGAAGTCCATGGCAATGCTGAGAACCCACCATCAGTGAACAACTAGAAGCGTCAAACCAGGAGAAAAGAGGTGGCAGTGGTATGGAGTGTGCCAAGCAATGAGGAAACACTGACATGCGATATGTGATGAGCAACAAGTGCCATGGCTAACTAGGTAAGTCAGTGGTTGGTGCATCTCATGAAGTCCATGGCAATGCTGAGAACCCACCATCAGTGAACAACTAGAAGCGTCAAACCAGGAGAAAAGAGGTGGCAGTGGTATGGAGTGTGCCAAGCAATGAGGAAACACTGACACGCGATATGTGATGAGCAACAAGTGCCATGGCTGACTAGGTAAGTCAGTGGTTGGTGCGTTTCTCATGAAGTCCATGGCAATGCTGAGAACCCACCATCAGTGAACAACTAGAAGCGTCAAACCAGGAGAAAAGAGGTGGCAGTGGTATGGAGTGTGCCAAGCAATGAGGAAACACTGACACGCGATATGTGATGAGCAACAAGTGCCATGGCTGACTAGGTAAGTCAGTGGTTGGTGCGTTTCTCATGAAGTCCATGGCAATGCTGAGAACCCACCATCAGTGAACAACTAGAAGCGTCAAACCAGGAGAGAAGAGGTGGCAGTGGTATGGAGTGTGCCCAGCAATGAGGAAACACTGACACGCGATATGTGATGAGCAACAAATGCCATGGCTGACTAGGTAAGTCAGTGGTTGGTGCGTTTCTCATGAAGTCCATGGCAATGCTGAGAACCCACCATCAGTGAACAACTAGAAGCGTCAAACCAGGAGAGAAGAGGTGGCAGTGGTATGGAGTGTGCCCAGCAATGAGGAAACACTGACACGCGATATGTGATGAGCAACAAATGCCATGGCTGACTAGGTAAGTCAGTGGTTGGTGCGTTTCTCATGAAGTCCATGGCAATGCTGAGAACCCACCATCAGTGAACAACTAGAAGCGTCAAACCAGGAGAAAAGAGGTGGCAGTGGTATGGAGTGTGCCAAGCAATGAGGAAACACTGACACGCGATATGTGATGAGCAACAAGTGCCATGGCTGACTAGGTAAGTCAGTGGTTGGTGCGTTTCTCATGAAGTCCATGGCAATGCTGAGAACCCACCATCAGTGAACAACTAGAAGCGTCAAACCAGGAGAAAAGAGGTGGCAGTGGTATGGAGTGTGCCCAGCAATGAGGAAACACTGACACGCGATATGTGATGAGCAACAAGTGCCATGGCTGACTAGGTAAGTCAGTGGTTGGTGCGTCTCATGAAGTCCATGGCAATGCTGAGAACCCACCATCAGTGAACAACTAGAAGCGTCAAACCAGGAGAAAAGAGGTGATGAGCAACAAGTGCCATGGCTGACTAGGTAAGTCAGTGGTTGGTGCGTCTCATGAAGTCCATGGCAATGCTGAGAACCCACCATCAGTGAACAACTAGAAGCGTCAAACCAGGAGAAAAGAGGTGATGAGCAACAAGTGCCATGGCTGACTAGGTAAGTCAGTGGTTTGTGCGTCTCATAAAGTCCATGGCAATGCTGAGAACCCACCATCAGTGAACAACTAGAAGCGTCAAAACAGGAGAAAAGAGGTGGCAGTGGTATGGTGTGTGCCCAGCAATGAGGAAACACTGACACGCAGGACTGTGATTTTCTGATCTGTGATTTTGTAGCCTATGTAGTATGCACAGTGAGTGTGAGAGAGAGAGGGAGAGACTGTTAGCGATGGATGCCCATGATGAGTCATTTTCCCTTCTGGATCTGTTGAGGCCGGGCCACAGAAACCGTGATTGTGATTTGTTTTAGTGGTTTGTGAGTGTGCTTTTGTTCCCGTGTTTTATTTTGTTTCAGGTTAGACTAAGCACCTAGCCAGAAAAGCCCAATGACACAAGCTGCATTGATTGTCGTTTGAGAACGATTTGCCACATCGAGTCTGGGTATTCAGACCCGAAAATTGAAAGTTGGGCGCAACCGCAGAGAGCGGAAAGTTGATACACTGTACAGATTCATAAGTAAAGGATTTGCAGATCTGAGTCTTCTGACACAGTCCTCCAAAAATCGGTCGGCTTAACTATGGGACCAAAATTTCGGAATTTAGTTTACTAATCGGCATTCAGACCAAAGTAACGGGTTTTTGGGGTAACTTTAGAGTAGTTCAAGATTCTTTAATTGAATTTCATTTTTTGAAAAACATTTTTTTCGCCCCTTTTTCCGGGGGCAAAACTCGTCTGGAACCCCTTGTACTGTTCTTTTTATTTCAGATTAATGTAGCGCTATGGCTCAGCTACACGCAGGTATTTCTTCTCGGCTACTAGAGGGCAAACACAGGTGATGAATTAGTAAGCCAGAAGTTTGAGTTGAAAATTTTAGACCCTAGTCGCACATCGCAAATTACAAAAAATCTCAGTGTTTGCATCCAGCACGGCAGAGACATGGCGCTACAAAAAAGAATGGCCTAGGGCCCAGCCCCCAAAAGGGGTCGAAAAAAATAGCTAGCGTGTAGCAGAGACATAGCAGAAGGTTGCTTGGCCACTGTGAGCGTGATCGTGCGCTCATCCTCTCTGCGCCGCAAGTTTATTGCCGCAATGAGTTGCTGGTCGGTACAAAGCTACAGCAAAAGCTGGCACGTACGGAGCGAGTAGGTACGTAAAATGGGAACCGACTGGATCTGCCGTTGCACGGAAAGCCGCTCCACAAAGCCTGCCGTGTTGGAGAAGAAGATCAATGGCGAAGCTGTCTGAGAGACTAACTATGCCTGGGGGCCCTCTCACACACGGGGGAGCACCAAGCGGCCGTAGGTAGCTGAAAGCATCATGATGTGTTCTCCTAGTGGCCCATGCCCAGCAGCATGGCTAGGAGTGGCTGGCAGTGAAAGAAGGGCAACGTCCGAGATGACGAATCACGGGGGTCACGAAATGGACCACGAGGGCACATCGGATCGGATCGGGGTCGAAAACATTTTTTTCCAGAAATGAAACTCATCGAAAAATTCCTAAACTACTCAAAAAGTTAAGCAAAAACCCCGTTTAAGCGGGCCGATTTTTGGAGGGTTTCAGGATGAAGGCTCAAATCTGAAAATCCTTTCCGACCCCTAGACCGTGTAAGTAGTAGTTCACTCACTTCGTATGTTTATTAACGTGCAAGGCAAGCGCCCTACGTGTGCTAGCTAACGGCCTGTGCTGTTGTTTAGTACAGCAGTGGCACGCAGAAAAAAGACGTGGCAAGGTGTTATTTTGACGATTTCAGGAGCTATCGAAATTTTCTAGCGTGAGCATGAGCATGTAGGTAGCTTAGTGCATTGGATCGGAAATCCGAAGGTCTTTTACGCCGCCCTAACGATAAGGTCAACCTGAGGCTTTGAAATCATGCGCTGTTGGCTTTAGAAAGGTCAACTGTGGCATAACAGTCGAGAACATCCTTATAGACAAAAGTGAGCACTGCTGCATCATAGCGGTGAGAAGTGTGACACATACCTAAGTCTCAAACGATAATAAATTCAACTTGTGTCATGCGCTTTTCTGGCTACACATAGTTAGTTGCAGACCTACCTCTGGCTTTGTCAGCCAGTGTGCTTAGTCTGACCTGAAAGAAAACACAGGCACAAACACACTACACAAACCACTAAAACAGATCACAAATCACAATCACAGTTTCTGTGGCCCGGCCTCACCACATCAAGTAGGGCAAATGACTCAACATGGGCATCCATCGCTAACAGCCTCTCTTTTTCTCCAGTTCCATGGCGCTGTGGTGACAAGCACTGAAAGAGAACACACACACTCACTGTGCATACATAGACTACAAAATCACAGATCACAAAATCACAGTCGTTGGTGATGTGCGTTGCCATAGACTGCATCCTTTGATGTTCGGACACAAACCACTGACGCTGCTCTGACTGTCACCTGACCCAGTTTCTGGTTTGTCCATCACAGCTACATGGCTCACAATAAACACAAACATAGGATAGTTGGCGTCTAACTGCTCAGTTATCTTATTGACACATACTGTATGGAACTGTTACCCTAAACAACTCACTTGTCCTTCTTGCATTGGGCTGGTCAGCCAGCCGTTGGCATTTATTGGACACCACATGTCCGGCATTTTTTCTTCATTGCATTGTACACGCCATACCGATTGCGATCACTCCTCTCAATGTGTCACCTTTGGTGGAGGTGGTCGCTGGTTGATAAGGAGTTGGAACCCATTCCCATTCCCATTGGAACCACATAGTTTGCTGCAGTCAGCCTAGTGCACCAATTGTGTAGACCCCTTGCAATATCTTCTTGTCTTCACTAAAACTACAATAAATAAAAGCATACAACATTTGGGGTCTAACAACTGTATACGATATTGAACTGTAAACTAAACAACTTGCTGATCTTGCATTGACCATTAGCTCCCTTCAGGGGACTGCAACCAATGCGCTGTGCTGGTTAGTAGGCCGTTGACACGTTTGGCACTGGTTGGTCATCCGTTAGTTTAATTGGGTCCTCATTCTTTGGCATTGGCTGGTAGTGGCTGGTGGGCCATGGCTCGTGTCAGTCGCTACACCATGTTTGACGTTGTTTCTTAGTTGCTTTGTACACTTGGTACCGATTGTAACCTCTGCTCTCAATAACCATGTTACTGTAGTTGTGCAGATTGTTGCTGCTTGATAAGTTGATGAGTTCTGGAGTTGGTGCATGTTCCCCAGTGACACAACCCATCCAAGGCCGTTTACCAATGATTCGATGCCTCTAGTTTATCGCTGAATGACTCACTGACAGTGGGTTCTCGGCATTGCCACGGACTTCATGAGAACAAACGATTGACTCTGTCCCAACTGTTGTCAAACCATTTTCTGCTTTGTCACGTCGAACTGCCGCAACCAATGCACATTGTCAATCAGTAGGTGGTTCTCACTGCTGGCGCATATGATTGGTCATTGATAAATGAGTTCAGTAGTTGTCATTCTTTGGCTGTAGTAGCTGGTCAGCCATGGTGCCAGTTGGTCACCACACATTGTGTCGTTGTTGTTCGGACTGAAGCTATCGCAGTGCTCCCCGGCCCCAGTGTACCAGTGCAGCAACAGTGTTGGTTACTGCTACTTTGCTTGGCTCTTCTCATCAACGTTCAAGTTGAATTCACTAAAACTACAATGAACACACGCTTGGAGGACTGTTTCCGTCTAACAGCGCAGTTATCCTATCCACACATACCGTACTGAACTGTTACCCCAAACAACTCTTGGGTTGACCGTTTCTTTCTTTGCAGGCAGAGACCAATGCGCTTTACCTGTGTGTGTGTTCACTGTCAGCGCTTTTGGCTACGTAGTCGTCGTTTGATTCCAGAAGGTCCTGTTTCTCAGTAGCTGGTTGTTATAAACCTTTGGCGCTTCGTGTTTGGTTCTTGCTTCGGCGTTGCTGATGGAAATATCCATGGTCGCGGCTTGTCCTCGGTGGGCGTCCCTGTGCACACGCCATAAGGGTGCTGGTCTGGCTCAGTCCATCCGCTGTCCTCATTGCTTTTCTTCCGTGCTTGATGCCATGTAGAAGTGGTGTGCTCGCAGTCCCCGCAGTCTTCTTCGTCACCGCGCACACAACACAAGAAGATTACACCGCCAACACACAAAACAAATGAAACACAGTACAGTATATCGCAAAACTATATAGAAGGATGACAGAAAAGTTTTGTAGATTTACGAATCTAGTACATAGTATACAATGTTCCGTCAGCTGGGGCTGGTATAAAAGAAATACTGGACAGATTCAGATAAACTGTAAGAGTAGATGAGTTCAGTTTTATCTCCTAACCAGATGAGCAAAAATTCTGCACAGGATAATCAATTTGATTTTTCATATTCTCATTTTTTTCTATCGATGCAAAAAGCATGGTAGCGAGTAGGTTCATTATATTCTATTCAAGTCGGGAACATTAGCAGTTCGGTGTGGAATTTGCTACATGTGAGCCTCATTTCCTTGCTGCCACTTTCTGCGAAATAGTCCAGAAGTATGTACTGCACTGGAGGAGGCAACTTTGGACGTACAAGATTGCACCGATCGTTTTAATTTTAGCTGTGAATTTCATTTATGCTCTAATTTATAGAAAGCAGACGGACGGACGGACGGGCATGTTTCAGTGTTAACTCACTGTCCCCGTTACCGTATGTCCCAACATGTGTGTGGTTGCTATTGTAGGTTTAGGTGCAACGACAGCTCCAGTCGGTTCCCATTTAACTACTCGCTGTCACCAGTAATCGTGCCACAAATCTGTTCATTCGGTTGAAATTGACGGAATGGCGGTCACTTAAATTTATTCGGGAAACTCGAAAAAAGGGCAGGCGGTCTTTTTTATCGGCCAACACTGTCTGTTCAGTATGTTGCTTCTTCTTAACTGACGTGTTAGCTTAGAAATTGTGCTCGTACGCACGGCTACGTATTGAATGGCATTGGGGGTGGGGTTCGGTAGAGCACCAAATATCAGTATCTGGTCATTCATTTGTGTGTTGAGG
>JASANB010001679.1:0-41560 GCA_030248155.1 Sabatieria punctata
TCCCGTACAACCAATGACTACAAATTGAAATTCTCTGAGGAAATAGGTCTAGGAGTCATACATGTACTATAGGGTTTGGGGGGTTACCCCCCAGCTGAAGAGGCCAAACCCCCTCACCCCCGAGACAGGTTAAGGGACCCCCGACCCAAAAATACAGGTACTAGTAGTGGCTCCCAGTAAGAAACTGGCTCAGAAATCACTAATTTTTAGCCTAAAATTCGCTTGAAAAGCCTTTGGGAACCGAATTTGGCGTTTCCACTGCTGATATTTAAGAGAAATCGGGGTTTTTGGAAGCCCTTTTTGTACACCCCCCAGGTCGGCCCGGAGCTGTTACACGTATGCTACGAGTACTCGTCTGAATTTGTCATAGCCTGGCCCAGAGATGTGGCCCAGGCTCCGCACCAATAAAGATAAAGTGGGCGTAAGGCACCTAGGACATCGTTTACTTTATGCTGCATTTTTGCCCATCCCTTCATTTTTTCTATCAACAGAGCTTTTGCTTAACAAAGTTCGCTGACTGATCAGGGCGAGAAAATTTGAAAAGCTGGCTTTAAAAACGCATTTTAAAAGCAGTTTTGTTATTTTAAATTTCCGAGTAGAGCAAAAGCCGGAAGTTTGATTTCCAAAAGGTTGGTGTGTAAAGTTTTCAGGGGGCCTTTTGGGTGGCGACTCGTACCGATCTTTTTTCCCCAACAAAGCACGAAATTCCCTGACTTTCCAGGTCCCGCGCAAACCCTGACAAGCTAATTAACACACCGGGTTTTTCTGTATATGCGGCCCAAATAGCGGCAACTGGACGATAATTTGGAAAGCCTTTCCGAATAAGCATCCACAGGCGGTTATTTAAATAAAACATTCTGTTCAGGAAAATAACCGAAATATAATGAGTGACGGGTTAAAAAACCTTAAAAATCGACGCGAAAAGCACGAGTTTCAGGAAACAAACCGAGATTATCAGTTTTTGTTTAAAAATTAGTTCATGAAATTAAAATACAAAATACAAACAAGCAACAGCTCAACCAGAAAGCTGCTGCCGTTTCCAAATAACCGCTCATGTACAGTACCCGATTAGGTTAGAATTGAAATTGTGAAAAGTTCTAAAACTAAATAAACGCTCGTGGTTGCTTTTACGAAAAAACCGGTATAAAAAAGTAAGTCAAGAAATATCAATAAAAGATAAAAAATAAACAGTTTAATATGAGCTGTACTGAAAACAGGAGATTAGAAATCGGCCCAAAAATTGTGCCCAGCCGAAGTGCATCTCTACTATATTATAGCTCCTACATTGTCTATGTGCATGTTCAGCTGGCAAAATAAGCATCTAGATCGGTCTGCACGCAGCAAACACGGTAATTGTCATATCAATTCAATGCAAATAAACTAACTGGTTAGTGCCACATAAAGAGTCAACGTTATAGCTTGAAATCAATTCATGCATAGCGCTGCGCCAAAAAACTGAACTACGTACGTACTTACTTGAATAATTTAGCTTATTACCTTTTGCGGCTGGCCTTAGTGTCCATGACGTAATACTAAGAATCGTTTAGATTCTCTGAAGTCAAGTGACCATGAACTCCAGCAACATTAGCATACCACACCTTTCGACAATAGAAGCAGCCGTATTTGGTTCGCTCTTTCTATTTCTCACTGTCATCGGTTGCTGCGGAAACCTGTTGGTTATACTGGCAATTTCATCTGATATAAAAATGCGTAAATCAGCCATGAATTTGCTGTTACTAAACCTGGCCGTCGCCGACCTGGGAAATCTGCTGTTTTGCGTTCAAGAATGGGTTCAGCCGGTCTATAACAGAGGCCCGGCCTGGCTGATGGCCGAGCCACTCTGTGCCATGCTCAGATACATGGAAGTGGGCTTTCTGTTCACCTCCTTGCTCACTCAAGTGGCTGTTTGCATAGAAAGGTGAGCTCACCGCTACCTACCTTCTTGTACCGCACCTTTTTAGGTTCATAGCCATCGTGTTTCCAATGCAGATTCGTCTCATTCAAGGCCGCTGTCGCGTAATGCTGGTGTCGGTGTGTCTGTGGAGCTTTGCGTTTGTGTTCGCACTACCCTACGCTCTGTACCACAACGTGGTCCACGGCAAGGCGGCGCATTGCATTCTGACCATGGTGCACCAGCACCCCAAAACCTATCTCCTCTACAAATGCATAGAATGTCTGCTCTTCTACTTTCTGCCGCTCCTCATCATAGTTGCCTTGTACGGCAGAGTGTCCTGCGTCCTCTGGAGCAAAAACCAAGACCTGCACGAGGGTCGAGGCAACCGACAAGACACCAGCGAGAGTCTGAAAGTGCGCAAAAGCGTGGTCAAAATGCTGATCGGCTGCGTGGCGGTCTACTTCGTCTGCTACTCGCCCATCCAAGCGCAGTTCATCTCCAAGGCCTTGTTCGGCCACCGCGTAGGCATGCCTTACCGGGTCAGTCTGCTGCTCAATGCGCTCGCAGTCGGCTGCTCCGCCTGCAACCCACTCATGTACACGCTGTTCTCCCAGAAGTTCAGAACCAAGTTTGTCGAGCTGATCTGTTGTCGAAGAGAAGAGAACGACAAACGACCCAGCATGACCGGATTTTCAGAGAACTACCAGAGCCGCTACGCTCTGACTACTGCCGCCGAAAGACCCAGCCGACGCCCTGCTCAGAGCAATCTCAAACCCTACGAAACCGTCTGTCTACTCGACAGCAACGTTGCACGCAACAGACAGACCTCAGCTTTTTAGCACTGCTTAGCATAGACCAACTCTACATACTTCAGGGGCTGCTTTTGTACTGCGTGTAATGTGTCCTGTACCTGTTGCACTTGACCACACGCGTGATCTAATAACTTCTCAGTTCTATCGGCAGTCGCCGTTAAAGCTAAAACGCTTACACAATCCCGAAATGATAGACCGGTCAAGGGATTTCTAACTCAGTAGAACAAACTGTAATTCACAATTCAGACTCCTGTTAAGATTCTGAGCGTGTGCAAAATGGCGCAGGGTCCCAAAGCAATTTCACTGGCACTTTCGAACCGACTCTTCTTTCGGACCACAAATTTTCCCAAAGCTCTACACAAGTACGTACGTGGTATGTGGTAGTACGGCCGTTGATTACTCAAACTAAAAAACAAGAAAAATCCTTCTCTTGCTGATTAACTTGCACTTGGGTATTAATGTTTTCTATGAATTTATTTCAATGTGAATGTGGTGAGACACTGTAAATTAACGATGTAGGTCAAAGAACTAGTTCAGTCGAGCAGCTGCTACCATACTTCCCAACTTAGCTTCTATTAAATCCTCCGGCAAATAACCCAACCCACAGTCAGGTGCCACAATCAATCTGTAATTAGCTAAATGGCGTCAACCAAACAAAAATTGCCCATCAGGCACACTGACGAGATTACGGCAACTACAGCCAGCTTCTTCTCCTGCCGGCCGACCTTCATAAAAGCCATACCTTTCCGGAGGAATGAAACACAATGCTTCTTTGAGAAGACGGTCGATTTCCTCCACTCTTTCAACTCTACTTCGTGCCACAGTCACACAACCGAGAATTACCTGTAATTACTGCCTATTGCATACCGTACTTCTGCGCATACGCGTTTACAGAACACACTGTACTGTGTACATAGGTCAGTGTGGCACTTAACGCCGTTTATGGTACTGCCACCATACAGTATGGTACAAATACCTAGAGTAGTGGCACGTCACTATACATGTACAGTTGTATATGGCGCCGGTACCTATATGGTACCCCACGTTCTGGGACTGTGGTAGTACCATATGGTACCCCTACCCATGGCCTTGGGTGCCGGCACCAATGGTAGCACTACCATATGGTACGAAAACTGAACGGAGCGGTAGCACATATGGTACCGGTACCACCGCGGTGGCCGAACGTGGGGTACCATATGATGCCACTAGCCTAGGTACCGGTACCATAAACGGCGTTAAGTGCCTGACTGTAGGTCGCAATGCGTAGTACAGCAGCTGTAAGCTTATAATCACAACAGCGTTCACTACCTTAGCTTTTTTGAAGAGCGGAAGTAGTATTCCGAGATCGTTCTTAGCCTCTGCGTTTTCAATAGAAACTGAAAAGGACAGCAACAGATGCGAAAGATCCGAGAATAAGGAATGTACGTAAAGAGAAAGATCGGATCACCTGCATCAAAATGGGCATCGAGAAACGGGGCCAACCTCGTATACAACTGTTTGTCAGCTTTCAAATAGTGGTCTTGGTCCAAGTATTCCGGATAGCCACAGCACAGATGAATAGTGCGTTGGACTTGCTGGACGCCTTCGAAACATTTGACAGCGTTCTGTAGAGCGTAGGATTCGGCTATATCCGGGTGGCGCATCAGACAGGGCTCGTCCAGCTGAATGTGTTTGCAGCCAGCCTCGGCCAACGCTCGGATCTCCTGGTTCACACAACTGCATAGCTGCCACATAAGTTGTTCGGGCGAGAGACCGCTATTGTCTGCAACCACTGGTTCAACTGAACTCTACGTATTCTGCACACTTTTGGTGGTGTCCCAAATGGTAAGAGGCCCGGGAATGGTGTATTTCACCGGCAGCTCTGACATCTGCTGCACCGTTTTCCACTCTTGGTGCAAAGTAGGTTGGCGGTTGCGCAGGCTGACTGGGCCCGTGATCACCGGCACCAGATGTTCTACAGTGCCTTGACGGATTCTGATCGCCTCCAGATTATCGAAATCCACATTGCCAAGCTTTCGGCTGAAATTAATCCAGTTGCGTCGACACGGAGCGGTCAACTGAATTTACACCAAAAGTGCCAGATGTAATTAGGTCGCGGCATCTCTCCGTCAGTCACAACGTCAATACCTAGAACAAACTACCATAGTACTTTTCGACATACACTGTGCCCCAGGAAGAATTGGATGTTACCAAGAGTGCGAATTAGTATTGGGTATTGGGTGTATTGGGCTGTTTTCCAGGTATTGGTATTTGATATTTACTGGGTATTGGGGTTTTTATGCCACAATACCCAATACTAATTGGGACACGTTAAAATCGAGAAAAATTGACGTTGGACTGAAAAAGTAACCTGAAAAATTTGAAAAAGTTGACCGATGATTAAACTTAGGAAGCCATTTTTGCGTTAATAAACTAAAAGTTAGTAGAGTAGAAAACTGCAGGGGTCTGAGGGTTTGCAAACCACAACTCGTGTTCGACATATGTACCTCAGACTCCACTCACCCACCAAAACAGATTTAATCCCTGACCTACTTACCAATCCACCCAAAATGGCCGCCCCCTAAATCGGAAGGTCAACTCCACTCCCAAGTTTTCGGATTTGGCTACCCCAAACCATTTTTGCAGCCCACGTATCACCACTAATTTTAACGTGATTGACTTCTGGTCACTGTTTTCGGCACAGCACAATCACAGCAGTTTATAGCACGATTAATGTTTAGAACTGGTAAACGCACAATTTACGTTGTTCACGTGTTAGTTAATAAAAACGAAAGTTGCATTACACTCATTGCTAATTTGGGTCAGAATACAGCTTGAAAACGATCGCAATATCAGCAAACTGGAAACAAAAAGGTACGCGTTCTATCGCGCCATACGCACCTACCCAATCGACGCAGCGTCTCCAGTACCTCCTTAAGGGCACGCTTAAGAGCATTGTCCAGTTCTAGAACAGCGCCAGTAAGTGAAGCACAGCCACCAACTCAAACCTTCGGCATCTTGACTTTTCAGCGACTTTTCAAAATCTGCCAGAGCAAAATGTGAAGTGCTGGCGCTATCGAACCAACTGGGCAGCTTCAAATACGAAGGCTTCGGCCAAGCACCGATTACAGTAGTTTGTAGGGGCATCGCTACCTACCAAATTTAGCAAACACCACACAGTTCTTATAACAGCTTACGTAGTTTCTTTAACTTAAGAAGATAAGACAGCTGATAGCAAACGCAGCAATAAATTATGTACAATCAGTACAGAGCACATTGTAGGCACTTTCTACAGGCTAACAAAACTGCAGTTCATTAGATCATTCGTCGGCTCTTGAAAACAGAATAGGAGACATATTGAATGAAGCTGATTTTGTTGATGAGCTCGCAGTGTAGAGGAGAGGGAAGAATTGCAACCTCTCCGAAGACCAAACCTCAACAAGAAGCTACGGTACTGAAGTCGTGGTTACTCTTCCACTCACCACTGTCAGCAAAGCACCGTTTGCGTACTGCGGCTGGAAAGCAATTGTTTGAGCACGACCGCTCGACGAATCTTCCAACAAACCACTGAAACCGTGCGCATGTACTGTACATGTGTGCGTACAGCACATCGTACAACTTACTAAGGGAGCAACTGAACGTTCGGTTTCCAAGACACGGTAAGTAGGGCAATAGTTTGAGGGCTATCTGAAACAGGGACACATTACTGTATTAATTGATAAGGTCAAAGAAAGAAATTTCCTTTGAAGCAAACAGCTAGATAAGTGCCATCAGGGCTGACGACCAGTTTTTGAACGCGTCCACCGACTGTTTGAGTGGGTTTGCGGGAGATTGGTTGAAACTCGTAGACAGGCACAGCGCTCGCGCTACCGCCCAACCTTCTAGACAAACACACATGTACCACCAGAAGAAAGGGAACCAACTAGGCACGAGCGAGAGTGGGTGGTCGAGGCTGCAGTAGCGAAAGTGAGAGAGTAAAGCAGAGAACTGTTGGAAGTGACAAACAAGACGCAAGTGCCATCCGGCGACCAAACTGCAGACTGACACACTCCGTCCAAACGCGACCACGTCTCAAAATCCCAATGAAATGTTTCAAAAACTCTGCAACCACCACTGACAAACACGTACTGGAGTAGACGAAAGGGAGCATTTTTTGAAGCAGCATTGCTCCAGCAATACTTACAGGCGAAAGCAAAACGCAAATGGGCATCATTAGAAATGTGTTCTGTTCATTCTGTAGTAGTATGTAACAAAACTAACTACGTAAGCACACAGTAAAATGTGCTTTAGTCAGCTCGGGAAATCACGACGACATACAGTATATGGTATCGGTATACATGCTGTGTATGGTAGCGATACCATGTATGGTACCGGTTCAACCTAAAGTGGTACCATATATGGTACTCCTTCGACCCCTTCGATCGAGACGTGAGGTGATGCCACGGTTTACTTCAAATCGTTAAATGGTACAATTGTACCTTGTATGGGTACCGAAACCATAATATGGTATATATTATATAGTATCCTTTCGATCGAGGCCTCAGGTGACACCATCTATAGTCCATTTATGCAGGCATGGGCAAAAGATGGCTAAGGGGGTTGCCCTCAGGCTCTGACCTGTGTCCCCAGGCCGCCGCTTACCTCCCTCCTCTGCAATTTTTCAAAGAGTTTTGTATGGAAAATTCTGATAAAAGTATGTCTAGATGTGTAAATGAGCTTCAAAACAGCGTATTTTAACCAAACAAAAATCGGACTTTTTGCTTACCATTCCCTCAACCCCCCATAAGCCGCCGCTACCCCATCAGCACCTCAAGATTTGAAAATTTACAACTCTCCAGCCCAGCCGAAATCCTAGCCTAGTAGCATGAAAATCATGTCGGCTTATAAGGTATCACCTGAGGCATTCAATCGAACGGATACCGTAGATTGTCACCTGAGGCCTCGGTCGAAGGAACACCATATGGTACCACTTAACGATTTGAAGGAAGGATACCATATATGACATCACCTAACGTCTCGAACGAAGGGGTACCATATACTGTATGACTTCCGATACCATGTACGTATGTGGTTATTTCACTGTTAGTGTCGAGTAAATAGTACCGTATGGTTTGGTTTCCATAAGCAACGAGCAATTTCGAGCCATCAGGACTGGGACACAACCGTACGATGCTTGACCAACTCCAAGACAAACTGCTCGTCTTCTCAGTCGCACAGTCCCACAGCTGAACTTAACACAAATGAACACAACCTCCCGTTTTATTCCACGCCCGCCGCCAAAGTTGCCAGGGTAGAGGTTTTCCCCTACCTGTAGCGGTTTTTATCGTTCGGTAGGGGGAAATTTTTAAGATAGACTTGGTTAGACCTGAGGCCCCCTTTTGCATACTGTATGTCTGCAGTCAGGTACGTACATACATATTGTATTTAGCAGAGAAAAAATGGTAGCCGTACTAGAGTAAACGTAGTGCCAATAAGCCGTTCAGTGGCTCTCACTGTAATAGGAGGTCCAAGTGTAAGCTAGGCAGTTAAATATTAGAAGGGGAAAGGAAAAATCTTTTACAGGCAGAAGTGTAGGTAGACGCTGTCTATCAACTTACCATAAGCTTTCCCGATCTAGGACTACTGTACACGAGATAGGATCCTGCACCATTCCAGATCATTTGTGTAACCGGTGAGCAACTGGTAAAAAGAGGTAGCACTGCAGCACAACTGGTGGCTGGACTGTAAGCCAAAGATAGAGAAGATTAAGCACCATTAATCCACTACAACTACCGCGTAGTCAATGAGCCGGGATTTAACCACCAGACTATCACGCAGCCCTCGCAACCAACCGCCAGAACCATCGGAGAAAAGGGTCTACAAACCAAACAAACGGTTCTAATCAAAAGGGATTATAAAATTGGCTCTACTTCCAAACCATGACAGATACGTTTCGTTGCTGAGGGTGTCTTAGCACGGTCGGCGGTCGTGATGACGACTTTGCGTCAATCAAGTCGATCCGCACATTATCATTTTGTTGACACACAGCCAAAAGGCTTCCAGCCGGATGCCAGGCGATTGAACGGATCCAATTTGTTTTCCTAAACACCACTTTCTTCTTCACACATACTGTAGCACGCAACACATAGCATTAGTAAAGTCAGGCACCTAACGTCGTTTATTGTACTGGCACTATCATACATGTCACAGGTCATCCGTCGAAGGGGAGGGGGGTTGGGGGTCTGGCGCCGGCCGGAAATTTTGAGCCAAAATTTTGGGAGGGAAGGTTGGGCACTAAAAAACACTCAAAAATAAAAAAAATCGCAATTTTTTGGCTAAAAATCGCCAAAAATCGCTAATTTGAGCTGAAATACAGCTAAAAAGTGCTGTTTTGCAGGCGATTTTGGCAATTTTTTGTCTGAAATTGTAAAAAATTGCAAAAATTTGCTCAAAAATTTACTTGCCGAAAAATTGGGGGGGGGCGGCGAAATCGTCTCGGGGGTCCCATCCGGGGGGGGGCTAGCCTAAGTCGGGTGGGGGGGCAGACCCCCCTGTTACATGTATGGGCACTATATATGGTACGGTACCTAGGCCAGTGGCTCCATACATGGTACCGGTACGTACACCTTTTTGGACAGTCAACACCAACTGGAAAGACGGAAACATCTCTTTTAGGCCAGCAACTACCCCTTTTAGACAGTCAACACCAACTGCAGCTGCAATCATGGGAACACCACTTTTAGCCCAGCGCATACATGTACTAGGGGGGTTTGGGGGTTTACCCCCTGCTGGAAAGGCCAAACCCCCCTTCACCCCCCAGACAGGTTAAGGGACCCCCCGACCAAAAAATACAAGTACAATGGCTAGTAGTGGCTCCAGTATTATTTTGTCATTTTTTGCTTGTTTTTAGCTTTAAAACGCTATTTGGCAACTTAAAATCGGACGGTGTCCACAAGCAGAATTTTAGGGCCGATCAATATCGGGTAAACACGAACAACATCGAATTTCTGTGTTCATTTTGCATTTTCCGTTTTTCATGTTCACAGTTCGCCTTCAATATGTAAGGGGTGATTTAAAAAGTGGCAATGACTAACACAAGCCGTAAAATAAGTAATTTACAGTCTAAGAGTTTAAAATCGCAAGACACTCACCAATCTAAAACATCTGAACCAGAAGCTATGGAGTCGTCTGGAGATACTCCCTAAAAACACACAATTACTATGTAGATGCATTCTCACTAGTTGGCCACCGTCATTTTTAGAACGAAGGCTGACAACATCCAAGAACACGCGGCACCCATGATTGATAATGCTTTGGAGAGCTTCACAATAGGCCATAACACGCCAACGTTTTCTAAGCTTGACGCTCCATCAAATAAACTGAGTGAACCGTAACTACTCCTGTATAAATTTGCACCTGTACTACACTACTGCAAAGAGCAGTCATTACCAAACTCTGGCAACTTTTCCAGTTTCATTTTCGATGAACACCGATTTGGCGTCTTCCCTGGACAACGAATACTGAAGTGCTGTAGAGTGCCGTTTATCGCACTGCGGATAGCCCGCCAACTAAAAAGTCCAGCACACTAGAAAGAAACCCCAGTCATCATGTACCAGTGAGGTGTTCGGAAACTCAAAAGCTGCTTTCTTATCCTGATAAACAATCCGGCCACCCGCACCGTGCGTGGCCACCATTTGATCTTTAGGGGCAACAGGAAAGTCAAACATCCTGCTGCAACACTATGCACACCGGTCTATCATACAGTGCATGGATTAGGGGGTACTTTTATGGGAGACCGACTTGAACTCATACCCCTCAGGCGCCCCCTACCCCCTCTAAAAATTCGTCGACCTGTTTTGGGAAAGTGTAAAATTTTCAACCATATACCGCCCGACGTTCCACACACCCTCGAATTTTGGCGGCCTCTTTTGGTATAGCGAATTTAAACCATCTAACCATCCGCCCAAAAGCCATACCCCTCCGTTTCCTCCCGCTCATGTATGCTGTCTAGTCGGTAATTCTAGACATAACACGTATAGGTGGTACAATAATTCAACGTAACAGAATATCTCTAGCCGCAGTTCTGTCGCCAAATGGCAACAAATTTCACCTGTGCAAAGCCAAGTTATGCATCTCGTTGTGGGCAAAGGCACAAAATTGGGTTTTGCCTCCCCGAAACACACAGTTTACTTACTGCCTTCCTTAAAACCAAGAAAAAAGGTCCAGACACCTTTACAAAATCCGAACTGGCCCCGTTTGCAGACTTGGACCGAGCAAATAGCGTTAAAAAGACATGGATGTACCTGTACAAGGACGCGCCAAATTACACCCGGAAGTATATCAAACGATTAGTGAAAACGCCTCAACACATTAGATACAAGGGGACAACCGTAAAATTCATTTCCAGATGAAACAACGAAAAGGAGCAAAAACTTAGGTAATCAGAAATAAGAGCTGATCAGCCATCACATCTTCTCTACAGGAGTCAAGCCTAAAATCTGGAAGCCGACAGCCAAAACATCGGCAGTTGCTTCACAAAGAGCCAGTCGATTTTTGTTAATGCTCTTGATATTTCCTGAAGAAATGTTTGAAACAGAAGCAGCAGAGAGGAAGGACAAACCATCAGAGTCCTTCTCGATGCAGAAGCAGTTGGAATAGAACTCTGTGAAGGTGACGGTCAGTTCGTACAAGTAATCACAGAGTTGGTGCAGATGCAACGTATCCAAGACGGTCAAGAGGCAGTCCGAAAAGCGCAGAAGCAACTTGGTTAGTTTTAACTCGGTTTTATCGGCCAGCTCAATTCCACTCTCCCGCACGAAATTCTCGATTGCTGCACGACTAACACCTGCTGTGCGAGCGATCGACCTGAACCGGAACCACAAAGTAAGCAAGTAAGCCCTCTTGAGTGAAAAGCCACCTTATCCGCGTGTACCCGTAAAGCAGATACACAGCCGTATTTCCACGATCGTCAAGCATCTGAAAACCAGCAACACTGTCACAGGTGGCCCGACCAGACGCAGAGTAAATGAAAACTCGGTAACAGCTTAAACAGCCGAACGAACCAACGTAACAAGTGACTCACTCGATCAAACGAAAAAACGTAGTCATGTTCACGATTGTGCGACAGATCAGCGTATTTAATGCAACCGTAGGCCACTGACGTCTGAGCGGCTTGCAATTCTTCAGGAGTGAGCACCTAAAAAATTTAGTGTCTTAGTGCCTTTTCATGTCAAACAACGTCGTACATCAGTTCTATTCTTTTCTTCCAGCTTCGACTTTGCTCTTTGCAGACCTTCGTCTAGCAGATCGGTCAGTCGCACCGAGTCACCAGATCGGGACTTGAATTTCTTCCTACGACCATACAACAGTCACTCACAAATACTCCGACCGGTTACGTAGAAAGCAACTCTCAACAAAAAAGCATCCTCAACGCGATTGCACTGCGCCTAAGTAAAATGAATATTGAAAAACAAAGAGAACAGACAGTTTTAACAAAACCGATAACAGAAAAAATTTAAAACAAAACAAGAGTTCAATGACGCTGCGCTAAATGAAGAGTACTTGGATATAATTTCACCAATCTCAAAGATAGAAGTTATGTATACAGTGCAATCAATAAAAACTGACTTGTCCTCTCCCAACACCAGACCGAAGCCCACATGTTCTACACGTTTCTCGTTGCACTTGTACCAGCCGGCGTCCTGGCCAAGAGTGTAAATTTGCCGCAAGTGCAAGCTCTATAGAAAGGTACTAGACGTAAGACAAGAAGACAGCTTTGATCTGACGCACCTGTCCGACGTCGACTACGTAGATAATCCAGTCAGCTTTTTCTTGGCACAGTCGCTGCTTCAGTGCAGCCATGTCCGAAGTGTCGTACGTAAAGCCGCCGTCCGACTTGACCAGTGTCAGTGGAGTGTCAAATCCGGTCGGAAATGCGATCAGTCGACCATCGGAAACCTGCGTCAACTCTAAACAGCACCACCATACCACACCACAGCACAGCGAAAGTGACACGCACTCTTATCCTGCAGCTCCTTTACTACATCCGGCATCATTTGTTGGTAATAGGACTCGCCTCGTTCATTAATCCTCACACCTAATCGAGAATAAATGGCGGCAAAGTCTAAAATAAAAGTACTGATACAGTCATGTCTCGTTAATCCGGACCTCGTTAATCCGGATATTCGCCTTCCGGACAAGATTAGGCCAGGTCCCAATTTTCTCCCATGTTATATGACTCGTTAATCCGGATCCGGATTCGTTAATCCGGACAGAAGATTTGGGGTCCCAACTTCGAAATTTGTATGGTAAAGTGATTCGTTAATCCGGATTTGGTTAATTTAGACAAAATCCATGCTCAATTTTTCAATTAAGGTATGAATTTTCGATTGAATAATGCTTTTCGTTGAGTCAGAATGTAATTATTTTTGCCTTTTTATGAGCTATAATCAGCTGAAATTAGTTTTTGGGCTTTAATTAGGAGGTACAGCTGCAGAATCTGATATGCAACTATCAAAAAGCTGTCATTTAGGCCTTTGACCCGAGAAACAGTGTTTTAGCTTTGATTCGTTAATCCGGAAATTCGCTAATCCGGACAAAATTGGCCGGTCCCAACTTGTCCGGATTAACGAGACATGACTGTAATTCTTTTTTTGTGAGCGCCATCTAAACACCTCTTCGTGACACGTCGCAGATCATTCGCCAGGCCTTAAGCGAGTCTGGCTCGTGACTCTGCAACTTAACAACGCAATCGTAAGCCCTCTTCTTGAACGCTTCGTCCTCATCAAAACGCTGCTTCGATTGCTGAAAATACGCATTACAACAAGACAACACGTAACCAAAGCAAACAACCGCAAACCTTGTAAAACGCCTGCAGGTCTTTGAGTGGCGGGGTCTGGCTGAGATAATTTGGAAATTGGTCTTGCAGATGGGCTATCAGCATTCCGAACTGTGTGCCCCAGTCGCCCACATGATTCAGACGCAGCACATCAAAACCGACAAACTCAAAGAGACGACAGAGACTCTCGCCTATGATTGTCGACCTTAACCAACATTCATTCGTCCGATCATTCCTGGTCCAATCTTCAGCTGCAGCCATACATGTACCAAAGGCCAAACTCCCCTCACCCCGACCCAAAAATACAAGTAATTGTAGTGGCTCCATTACTAACAAACTAGGTCAGAAATCACAAATTTTTAGCCTAAAATTCGCTTGAAAAGCCTTTGGAAACCGAATTTGGCGTTTCCACTGCTGATATTTAAGAGAAATCTGTGTTTCTAAAGCCCGTTTTGTCATTTTTTTGCTTGTTTTTAGCTCTAAAACACTATTTGGCAGCTTAGCGTTCTTACTGAAAAAAGTGCTAAAAACGCATTTCCGGGCGTAGTGTGTGCTGTCGTTGTAAAGCTGCTAGCTTTAGGTACCCATCAGGAAAGGAGAGTTTCTCGCCTCACTCAAACAGTTTGTGCTCAGTCAGTTCTTTCAGGCTAATGGGGTGGATTTTTTTACACCTTTTCCGACCGAGTTAGGAAACCAATTCGCCGAGAGTAAGAAACACGACATAATTACTGTACGAACTATTAACTCCTGAAACTGTCAATTCCAGCTAATTTTACGCTCAAAATAGCGATTTTTAGCGTCCTTACCGAAAAAACGTGCTAAAACGCATTTCCAGGCGTTCTGGAGCTTTTTGAAATATTGGACCCCCCTCCGGGCGAAACCCCCTCGACCCTCACCTGAGGAAACCCCCCTCTCCCAGGTTGGCCCGGAGCTGTCATGTATGGCTGCAACGATCGATCACTAACCGTAGATGGCCGACGTGCATTTCTTTAGCTATATTAGGCGCAGAGAAATCCACAACTACGTGTCTTTTCTGCAACTTTGGGGCCTTGACACCCTCCAAGAGAAGGTTTGTCAACCTGCGCGACAACTCTCTCTTGTTTAAGTGAATGTTAATGAATCCAGGCCCTGCCACTTCCATCTGAAAGGCGAAAATTGATCAGCATAACGGATTTAGAACAAAAAAGAGTTATGCAAATACAGGGTTCGTGCCGCTCTTGCGATCCGAAATCCCCGGACAAAAGCACAAAAACCACATGACATTTTCAATTCTTCTCACAATCTGAACTTTGTGGTAAGCATGTGTTTGAAAAATTAGCTTTCCAAAAGGCGTTTAGAAGGCATAATAAGCACAGAACCATCAGTTTTAGCAGGTTGAAGAGGTTTGGGCCACTGCCCAACCAGGGTGAGAAATCTTTGAAAAATTAGCCTTCTAAAATACGCTGATATTGACATAATCACAGGCACTATTCATTGCTGTTTCTACAACCTAGAATGCATGCTTTTATGGAGTGACGTTGTAGTAGTAAGTTAGTAGCCAGAGTAGTGTGTAAAGTTTTATTATAAGAGTGCGTGATTAAGGTGTTTTGCGTGACGAGATATCTGTACTACCATAAATTTTTCCCTGACCAGACACTCATTTCCCTGAGACGCTGACTCCGCTGGTGCCAAGCGAACGCTATCTAGCTTGTCCATGACACAGATCCTAACATTGCGACTTACTTTCTCCACCAAATCTGATTTGGGAAAATTCGCCACTATTTTCTCTGCCACCGCCTTCGGGTTAAGTTTTTCTCCAGCACTTTGCAGAGCCTAAAAGTTATCTATCAATGTTTAAGGCTTTACCGACTCCATAATAACATACAGACGCATACACCGACCGAAAGCAAACGTGCTCGCTCTCTGCCAAGTAGAGAAAGGCAATCCTCTAGAGCCCGCGGTCAGTGTGCGTACTCACACAACCAGTTTTACCAAACGATTGGAAAAAATCGGTAGTAGTACTTTAGCTATGGGCATGGCACTGTTGAACTGATAATCTCCAAACGAAGTCTTGGCTGGAACGTTTAACTGAATGGGCGGGTCGGCCAGATTAGGAAAAGCAGAGGACACCGACTGTCCGAACAAAGCTTTCAGATAGTTAATTATGCTGTTAGGATCGACCGCCTCACTCAAACGATAACTCTTCTTTGTGCTGGCATCTGCTTTTTTGCACTTGGCACTGCTCATCTTTTGCCGCTCAGCAATCGCCTGAAACAACAATTCTGTTCTGCCCTGCCGTTCGCTTGAAAAGTATTTGTTTGAGTACACGTAACCGCCACCGCCAACTATCAGTGGGCGCTCTAATTTTTCTGGAAAGCAATTTTTGGTATTTATTTTCATTTTAGACCGTAATTTCATACATCTGCATGGTCGGCAGCTCAGGGGACAGCCGGGTCGTTTCATACATGCGTAGTTGCCCTGGCTCTAATGCAAAATTTCGGTAGGAAACATGACTTCTCGGCGAAAGTTTTGTCTAAATCGTATGATGTTTAATCGTAATTTTTGGTTAAAATTCAAATTTTACTAAAAATCATTTTTATTAAAAACCTGTTTTTTAAACCTAAAATTAAAAACCTAGTTTTCAAACCTAACTTTTGTCCGAAAATCGAAATTGTCGACGAAAATGTGGGGTTCAGTGCCTAGGTGTCTAGACCAAGGGTGTGCAGTTACCAAAACTGATTTCTATAGCCTAAACCAGGAGGCTTCCTACTAACAGCTTTAGTAGAGTTGTATTTTCGACCCCCTGGGACCACCATGCACATGTATGGTAGTTTTGTTAAATTTACGGCAAATAAGCCATTTTTGCTGTAATTGAGCAGAACAAGCGTCTTGAGCGATATTTCCCAAAATTCTAATTCTTTTGCCTTTACGATCTAAACGTATAATAAACTTTGAAAGTTAGGCTCATACAAGAATAGCCTCGGGCGGATGACCTGTTACTTGTACCGTTATTAGTACGTACTGCTTCAAGAATCTGACATCGGTATTTCAAACGATCGTTCTCTTGTTTTACTTTTGCCAAACTCGGACACTCTTGCAATAACTGGTCTGTTAGGGTCCCACTGGCTATTGCTCCAATCAACGATTCCAGATAATCTAACTTCGATTCCTACAAAGCACTTCTGTAAACACCGACAACTTGGCCAGACTCAAACCAAGTTTGCAAAACGGACCAACTTCGCTTCAACCACAAGACAAACTCAAGAATGAGGAAGAAGTAAAGGCTGCGATAAGAGACGAAATTTGCGCCTTTAGGACATAGGTACATGGGCCGGAAAAATCCGGAGGGGCATATGCTTTTTCGGGTGGGGGTTGGAGCGTATAAAATTGAAAAAAGGTCCCCGAAATGTTGGAGTGCGGGATGGCCGGTTAGGGGTTAGGGTACAGGTGGCCAGCAAGGGGGTATGGGCTACGGAGGGGGAGTTTGGCCGAAATTTTCGTTTTTTCCCCAAATAAAGTCGCCAAATTTTTCCCAAATAGTTGTCAAGATTTTCGGAGGGGGTTGCGCCTACCAACGAGGGGGTAAACCCCATCACCCCCGGCACATGCCCTATGTACGGTCTAAGACATCTCGCCACCACCGACTCGCCACGGACAACTAGCCACCGGTAAAAAACATTTTAATGAAAAAAAGCCAAAAAACTTTTGGACAAAATCGGACTTTTTTTATTTACCACATTTTTGGCATTGTAATAAAGTTTTTTTACCACACCTCAGCCCCTTCAGGAATTGAAAATTCTACCCCGCCCTCAGCCGAAATGCTACCCCATGTCTGCACAATAGCAATATAAAGATAAAACTTGTACCAAAGAACTCGCAACAGCACGAAACTGGTGCGGCTCTCCTTGCTGAACAAGATTCGTCAAGCTCGTAGCGTCTGGCTTCATCGAATCTCTAAAGAAATCAGTTCAGATCCGTCCACAAGTACACGTATGTATTCATTCACTAAATAATACAAAACAAAATACAAATCAACAAGTATACCTAAGTATTTGGGCACTAATTATACAATAACAAAAAAGGTTGGACACCAAGTAAGCTAAGGGGAAGGAAAGAAGTGGTGATCGCAAAATTTTCGGTCATTTCGCAGGATGGATGAAAAAAATTTTCGATGATCGATATTTATCGATAGAATTCGTTAATTTATAATTAATTATGATCACTAAACGCATTAATTTCTGTTTGGGATCGGTTCCTGATTCCCCCCAGTTACACCTGATCCGAGTCGTGTTGCCTGGAGTCTTTGGCGATAAACTAGCGCAATCATAGGCCAAAAAAGCGAACCGCAGGCGCCATGTGGCGCAAAAAAACGCGCAAAACTCACGCCTGTTCAAAGTTGCCCCAGTTTACCCTAATAATCAGGTTGGGTAGGGTTTCCGTTTGGGGTTTGGTGTAGTTGGGGGGAAACAGCGAAGGTCAGAAATGGACTATATTATTTAATTAACTTTCATATGACTGTAAGACTCCAGAACGTGCTCTATACTGATGCGTACCCCTAGGGGTATTTTCATATTTGGAAAACAGATCCTCCGGAGCGCGCCCCATACTGATGCGTCTCTAGGGGTACTTTTATATTTGGAAAACAGGCCCTCCGGAGCGTGCCTATACCGATGCGTCCCCTACTAAGGGTACTTTTATGTTTTTAAAACAGGCCCTCCGGAGCGTGCCTATACTGATGCGTCCCCTTAGGGGTATTTTTATATTTGAAAAACAGGCCCTACGGAACGTGCCTATACTGATGCGCCCTCCTAGAGGTATTTTTATATTAGGAAAGGAGGCCCTCCGGAGCATGCCTATAATACTGATGCGTCTCTAGGGGTACTTTTGTATTTGGTAAAACAGGCCCCTCGGGGCGTTTCTTATCCTGATGTAGTGATCATTAGAATCGTCAGGCGAAGGGCTTTCAAATGATATATGACATGACTAGAGATGCAACCGTAAAGAAAAATACCGGATACCGGATAGTTTTTCAGAATACCGGATACCGGATAATACCGGGTAATACCGGGTAGTAATGATGATCGAGTTTTAAGGAAATACAGTAATTTTCAGGCTAGAAATATACTTTTAATAATGCTTTCAAGGCAGGATATGACCAAGAATATATTTGATATGACTGATATCACGTTGAATCAGCTATATTTTCTAGATAATAGGCTGCAGTTAAGTCTGAAAATAGTGCTAATCTGCATGTGAAACCAAAAATACGTTCGAAAACTGGAAAAATTGTCATGAAAATGCTATTTTTGGCTATCCGGTATCCGGTGTCCAAAATTTACCGGATACCGGATAGTGTTTTAGAGCAAAAAAATACCTGATTATCCGGTATATATCGGATACTACCGAATTACGGTTGCATCTCTAGTTGCATCATCCCTCTCCATGGACCATACCCTCCTTTCCTTAGTTATACCTCTAGACCATGGACGACTAAAAACGACTGGACACGAATCGACCCCAACGCCCGTTTCCACAGTAGGCCTACTTTCAAAGGGCCGTATCTTTGGAACCGTTCGACCTACAATCAATATAAATACTTCTTTAGAATCGCCAACGCGTGAGGACTCCGATTCCGTGCTCAAATCGCTTCCATAGCGACCACATAAAAAGTTCATTTTTTTCCATGGCGCAAATTAGGATTACCAAGCAACGTTGCGCAGATTAGAATGCAAATTCAACCAGAGCTCAAGCCCCTCTACAACTTTGGTCATGAAGCCCAAAACCCTCCGACGCATCCGTAAGAAGTTATTCGCAAAAAACTATAACTTCATTGAACTTGGAAAATGGCTGTAGTAATCACTGTGTGCGCCAATTGGAGTGATTTCGAAACAGATTGCCAATACAACAGCGCAGGGTCTCAATAACGAAGCAATTGTCGAGCAACACCCAGTACATTTTCAAGAAACATACTTTATATTACCACAGAAATACCATAAATGATAGCTCAGACACTGTACCATGAAAGCATGATCAAAATTACAGAATTTTAAAAGCATCTTTTCCTTACAGTCAGCGACTACGTCCAAACTTCGTTATCTTGGCTTGCGCACTGGGCTTCACACCAGAAACAGTAAGCTTCTTGACCAGGTTTTTGCACATGCAGTTGAAAAATTTAGCCACAAGAATTCGGGCAAACGGGTGACTCTCCAGACAGGAAAGCTCAGACATGAGAATGTCCATCAACTGGGAATCCTCCTCTAACAGCAACAAGACGGTTTCAACGAACACTGGCCGGTGAAAATCGCAGTGAAGAAACTTTCTCTTGAGACTAGGGTCGCTTTGAATGCAAGAAAACACCAACCAGGCCTTCAGACAGATTCCCAAAGTGGCAGCACTCGGGACAAATAAGCCACCACGATTGATTTCATTCAGAAACATGCTAATGTTTTTGAAGTCTCCATTAATTTCAAGAGGAGGCAGCTCAGATTCACTTTGATCTGCATCAAGAAGAAGCTCCTTGCATGAAGCACAATGTCTGGCAGTGGATCCTTTAAGACATACATGTAACAGCTCCGGGCCGACCTGGGGGGAGGGGGGTAGGGGGGGGGTTTTCCTCAGGTGGGGGGGCGAGGGGGGGTTTCGCCCAGGTGGGGGGTCCCAAATTTCAAAAAGCTCCAAAACGCCCAGAAATGCGTTTTTAGCACGTTTTTTTCAGTAAGGATGCTAAAAATCGCAATTTTAAGCTGCCAAATAGCTTTTTAGAGCTAAAAACAAGCAAAAAATGACAAAAAGGGCTTCCAAAAACACCGATTTCTCTTAAATATCAGCAGTGGAAGCGCCAAATTCGGTTTCCAAAGGCTTTTCAAGTGAATTTTAGGCTAAAAATTAGTGATTTCTGACCCAGTTTGTTAATACTGGAGCCACCACTAGTACTTGTATTTTTTGGTCGGGGGGGGGGGTCCCTTAACCTGTCTCGGGGGGGGGGGTGAGGGGGGGTTTGGCCTTTCCAGCTGGGGGGAGTAACTCCCCCAAACCCCCCCACGTACATGTATGCTTTAAGATACGATCGCACAATAGCACCGGTGACATAGAAAATCACGTTCGCATCCATGCAGTCCACTTCAGTAAACTCTTTTTCAAGCAAATCGGCAACAGCAGCACTCAGCTCCTTCGCGAATGAGATGGGGCTCAACTGCAAGGCACCATCCGACGATGGCAAGTCTTTCAGTTCTTCAAGTGTGCAGTCCGAACACTTCAGCAGTGAAATGACGCGGATTTTCTTCTCGTTTTCAAGAAGTTGCCGCGTGCTGATGTAGTAGTTACCTCCACTCAACTGTCTGTACCACGAAAAGCGAGCTTCGAGGGGATCAGACGAGAACTTTCCGAACATCACATAATCAAATCCGAGACTGTTGAGGCAGTATCTGACACAAACACGATTTGCTTCGTACATACAGTACAAACCACGAACTGAGTACCATTTTCCGTGGTTGACGGAAAATGGTCCGTGCTGCAGCCTATCTTTACTGCTTGGCAGTCCGTGAGTGCTAAGCAAAAAGGCAGCTGCTAGGCCGTCCTAGAGGACATAGTCCGTGGGTGAGCTGTGCGGGTCCGTGGGTTGTTCGTGGGAGTCCGTGACCTACCAAGCGGCGGTTGCGTCTAGTCTAGTAGGTAATATATAATAGGGTCAGGCAGATCAGACCGTCAATTATCTGTTTACTCAAATTACATGGCGTCTGCAGTAAGTAGCAGACGCAATATCAGGTCACGGCAGTTTATTATAGGCCTTCGTGCTTTGAATATACCAAAAAAACTGCTTGCGCCAATTAGAGTCAACTGTTTGGCATAGCTGCTGCTTAAGTGCTGCGCGAGTGTATGGCCGTAGGAGTAGCCGAGTGCTCGGCAGATGTGAATATATACGCAGCAAACACACCGTTCTCAATAACTGATCTTCAGCCAGCGAACTTTGCTTCAAACAACAGATTTGGTATTAGGATAAACTTTTTAGTGTTCCTACGACTAGTTATTGTTCTGTTCTGCTCCGGTCCACTAGAATTATTTTTGCTCATACAATAGAGAGGAAGCCGCTCAGCCGGTTGGACAGTAGCAGAGAATAGCTTTGCCCCTAAGGTTTAAGCACCAACAAAAGCAAGCAACTTGACCGCGAGCTGAGATACGGACACGTTAGACAGGTGCATTTATTGTAATCTCTAATCGGGCGCGCAGCTGAGGCGCTCTTGTGTAAACAAATGGCGTTGGGTCCCTAACACGTTCGTGACCGGTCCGTGGGCTCAAATTACAGTCCGTCATATTCCGTAGGGTACGGAAAATGGTACTCGGTTCGTGGTTTGTACTGTATGGGGGTCTGCCCCCACCCAAACCCGACTTATAGCCATCATGGCATAGGCGGGGTTCTGAATACGTAAGTTTAGCAAAAGTTGTAAACAAAAAACGGACAGTTTATAATAAGAAGCCGTGATGGAACAGGGAGCGAAACAAGTCCCAAAACAATCAATCAAGAATAATAAAAAGCTATACTGGCCAATTTCAATCAGTGTACGGCAAGAATGACTGACGGCCAGGAATGTTTCAGCAGTCAACCCAGGTTTGCCTGACGATTGCCAAGCATCCAAGAAGCTTGCGAATTCAAACAGAAACTTGATTTGAGGGTCGGCCGTAGAGCGAATTGGCTCCTTGAACAAATTCCTTTTCTGTTCCCCCAGAAACGGAGTCCTCACATTCACAATGTCCCAGAGCTTTACGATCAGTCCGACAAAATCAGCAGTTGAGTTCCAGTTCTTGCGCTCGTGTCTGGTATACCTAAGATTAAACATAACTTACCTTAAGCAAGCCACAAGTAACAACAAAACAAGCAGCAAAAATCTAAGCACATAGGTAGGCATAAGGGCAAAACTGACTTTTAGGGGTCCCTAACAAAAATTTCAATTTTATCTACCGTATTCAGTTGACTCCTAAGCGTGAGCCTAAGCCTACGTAAGCCTGAGCCTAAGGCTAAGCCTAAGCAAGAAAGTGATTAATAAATACAGGGTGTGCCAAAAAAAAACAACCCAGCAGATTTTTTGCTGTAGCAACCGCAAATCGCAACCGATTTGAATGAATCTTTTTTTAAATAAAAGATAAATAAATTCTTGAAAGACCGATCAGTAGCTTATTAAGATAGCCTGCTTAGTTCCTGAGATATTTGCCCTCAAAGTCAAAACAGAGATTTTGGCAGTGAACAAGAGTGATAAACACAACTGAGCAGATTTTTTACTTTTGCAACCATGAATCTTAACCGATTTGAATGAATCCTTTTTTGAATGAAAGACTGATAAATTCTTCAAAGATTGGTGCAACTTTTATTGAGATTCACTGCTTAGTTCTTGAGATATTTGCCCTCAAAGTCGAAACAGATTTTGGCAAAGAACAAGAGTGATTCCGTTGCACTTCATAATAAAGCAGATTCTTACTGCTGGGGGCTAATGACACTTTACTGTTGAAGTGGACCGAGTTTATGTGTCACCAGTAAAGCCTCCAATAGGCCTCAGCAGTAGCAGGAATCGTTTTATTGCGAAGTGCAGCGGAATAATAAAAACTCCCTCTTGTTCACTGCCAAAATCACAGTTTTGACTTGGAGAGTGAATATCTCAGGAACCAAGCAGAGTACATTAATAAGCGGTACATCAATCTTTCAAGAATTTATTTATCTTTCATTTAAAAAAGGATTCGTTCAAATCGGTTGAGATTTGCGGTTGCTACAGCGAAAAATCTGCTGGGTTGTTTTTTTTTTTTGGCACACCCTGTATATAGTGGAGGGACCCCTAAAAGTCAGTTAAGCCGGCATGAGTAGTAGGGGCATGAGTAGGGGTGCAGACAACAAACAACAGATCAACAACAGCTTGGCGCACGCTAACACCCGCACACGCACTCACACACGCACACACTGACCAGACCAGGCAAGGCGCTGCACCAGCTTTCGGTGGCCTGGGTTCAGCTTTGCGTCATCTAATTCCAGTCAGACTGGTTTTGAACCCACTACAACCGCTAGAGATGCACAGGCCGCCGCCACTGAAGGCATCAAGCTAACCACTGTGTTAACGACGCGACTCAGCAGATACTAGTAGCAATTAAAGCAATTAGGAAGCAAATATCAATAAGTAAGAAACAAACTAGCACAAAGGTAGGCATAAGTAGGGAGGGGCGTGCATGGGTAGGGGGTGCGGACAACAACCAACAGATCAACAACAGCTTGGCGTACGCTAACACCCCCACACGCACTTACACACACGAACACTGACCAGACTAGGCAAAGCGCTGCAGCAGACACGCCAAAAAATCGATAACATCAGGATTACTACAGCCATTTTCTAAGTTCAATGAATTTATAGTTTTTTGCGAATAACTTCTTACGGATGCGTCGGAGGGTTTTTGGGCTTTATGACCAAAGTTGTAGAGGGGCTTGAGCTCTGGTTGAATTTGCATTCTAATCTGCGCAACGTTGCTTGGTAATCCTAATTTGCGCCATGGAAAAAAATGAACTTTTTATGTGGTCGCTATGGAAGCGATTTGAGCACGGAATCGGAGTCCTCACGCGTTGGCGATTCTAAAGATGTATTTATATTGATTGTAGGTCGAACGGTTCCAAAGATACAGCCCTTTGAAAGTAGGCCTACTGTGGAAACAGGCGTTGGGGTCGATTCGTGTCCAGTCGTTTTTAGTCGTCCATGTCTAGACCTATACGGGAGGAGGGTCATTCCCCCCACTCGGCGCCGCCGCAGCCGGATTACGGTATGCGCTATCTACTCTATGTTTGGTGTGAAAATATATTTTCCTTGCGCTCCGCCGAGATTTTTGAGAGGTCAGAAATGATTTTATATTTGGAAAATGCGTCTCTAGGAGTTCTTTTATGTTTCTAAAACAGGCCCTCCGGAGCATGCCTATACTGATGCGTCCCTCTAGGGGTATTTTTATGTTTTAAAACAGGCCCTCCCAGCGTTCCTATACCCATGCGTCCCCTAGGGGTATTTTTATGTTTTTAAAACAGGCCCTCCGGAGCGTTCCTATACCGATGCGTCCCCTAGGGGTATTTTTATGTTTTTAAAACAGGCCCTCTGGAGCGTTCCTATACCGATGCGTCCCCTAGGGGTATTTTTATGTTTTTAAAACAGGCCCTCCAGAGCGTTCCTATACCGATGCGTCCCCTAGGGGTATTTTTTGTTTTTAAAACAGGCCCTCTGGAGCGTTCCTAAAACGATGCGTCCCTCTAGGGGTACTTTTATGTTTAACACAGCAGTACTTTTAGGTACAGCAAAGGGGAGGGATGTTTGCACTTGAAGGCAGGTATTCCGAAAATAATTGGCATACCGGGTATCGGTATTTATAAAAATTGCAACTACTTGGAGATTTAAGCTGTTCTGTTTTAGTGCTTTTACTACCACTTCTCTGTGAAGTCGTTTAAACTTCGCGCGCTTTGTGTTATTTCACATGCAGCAATATTACAGTAAGCCGCCGCGGCAGCGCCGGGTGCGGGAATGGGCCGGGAATCGACCTACTACGCAAACGCTAATCTGCACGAGCGGTGCGAGCGTGCGAGCCTCACCATACCGTAACCATAGCGGCGCCGCAACGTTCCGAACTTGCGCCAAACTCAAACCGCTCCAGTACTGGCACAACGCTCCTACCATTCACTTTGTCCAGATCATGCACAACTTCGAATTCTTAAACCCCAAATTTTTTTCGTTCCGAAATTTTTGTTCCTTGTACTTTTCGTGGTGCTTTACTTGCCCTCTCAAAATTTAGATCCCTTAAACTTTTTACCCCCTCAATTTTTTCTTCCTTTGAAATTTGCGTTCTGAAATCTTTGGGGTGCATTTTCTTTGCACCCATGCTTTTTTGTGTAAAAACTTTAGTGTGACAAAAACCAGGCCGAAAAAAATATATGGCGCAAAAAATCACACAAAAAAGATTTTAGGCGGCAAAAATTTTAGACGGGTTGAAATTCTAGAGGGGAAAAATATAGCATCTACAAAACAGGGAGGGGCGAGGGAGCAAACAATTTCGGACCGAAAAAATTAGGAGGTAAGGCAGGGGCAAATAAAATCCTGAAAAATTCAGGGTACAAATTTTGGGGGTGCAGATTTTAGGCAGTGGCGTATCCAGGATTTCGGAAAGGTGGGTGTAAAATTTTGAAAGTGCCTGGTTGGGCCGCTGCGTTGCCCAACCAGGGTAAGAAAATTTAGCAAAATTTGCATTATAAAAAGCGTTTAAAACACATTCCAGGCTTAAAATTAACAGAAATTACAAGTTTTAGTAGTTTAAAGTGGCCTGGTTGGGCTTCTGCCCGATCAGGGCGAGAAAATTTTGAAAAGTTAGCCTTCAAAAACGCATTTAAAAGGCATTCTGAGCACAAAATAGACAGTTTTAGAACATAATTCATTAGTTTAGCTTATTTTTGATAGACTTTTTCTTGCTACCTCCATCGCAAAGGGGGTGTAAACACCCTACACCCCCTGGATACGCCACTGATTTTAGGGGGCAATTCAAGCGACCCGAAAAACACAGGGCTCAAAAAGCACCCTGAAAAAAACAGAGCAGACTGCATGGGAGGCATATGGGTTTTCTGAAGGAAAATCGTCAGTTTTACTGATTGCCGCTGTAATGATACATCGGCTTATCGAATCGGAGTTGGCCAGAACATGTGTGAGTGAAAGCCCAGACCGTATCGAAGAAGTACCGCAGCTACAAAATTTTGAAATCGTCAGTTAACTAATTTTCACAACTAAATCGGCTGATTCTCGGGATAGTATTTCGGAATTACGAATGGGAGTTTGCCAAACGAGATGTGAATGTTGGCACAAAAGCACATTGAACAACTATCATACCTTGAAGTTTTCAAATCGTTACGATCTGAATGAAAATCTTGCACAACATAAGTTGCTCAAAATTCATTTTCTAGCTAGGACCAGGTGATTTTTGAGAGAAAACCTATATATGAATAGACATTAAGCTGAATATCATAAAAAATCCCAGTAAACTCCTAGAAAAATCCTAAAATTCAAAAACTCCGACCCAGAATTTAAAAACTCCCAGAAAAACCTCCTAAATTCCAATCTCAAAATTTTCCTCCAATCCGAAATCAAAAACTCCTAGATCTAGGAGCAAAACTCCTAACCTAGCAACCCATGCCTCCGCGCTCGGCTCGGGGAAAAGTTAGTAAGTATAATATCCACGGACATAGTATATCCCTAAAAATATAGTACATTAAAATAGAACCGACCAAAATAATACAGGATTAGAATATGATTGGCGCACCATAAAAATAATAGAAATCAGGTCTGAAAAAATAGTTTTAATAGTTTAGGTGCCCGCAAAAAGAGTTTAAAGAAAAATTTCGCTCAAAACCGTCACTGAAAATTTCAGTCCGTTTGAGGACTTATCTGACGTTAGGGCGTTGAACGGTTCTGCTGAGTCATCAGTTTCCAGTTCCAGATTTGGTCTGACTGCTTGTGAAGTCAGCTTAGCCAGTTGCAGATTTGGTCTCAATGTTCGCTCAGAATGCTGATTTTGTTCTGTTTAAGTGCCCAAAAATGGCAGTAAACTTGAGGGTCTGGAAGGGGAATAAGCATGCCCGTTGAATTTAAAGCCATACCATACTTGTACGGTCCTCAATTGAAAAAGAGGTTGCCATTCTTGATTTCAACAGATCGCGGCGCATCGATTGGTATGCGTTACTATCAATTTGGATCTGTACTTCGTTGTTTGTGCCCTCAGAACGTGCAACAAGAAAGAAGTGAAAATTGAGCCTAAAAATGCAGGCTATGTTTTGCGCATTATTTCAAAGGTAAGAGTAGAATTGATCAATTTCGGTTGATTTTCGGTTTTGCCGGTATCAGCGCAAATGTACTCGACGAGTTCTTTCTGATGGCATGCTGACCGACTGCCTAGCTGCTTTTGGTCAAGAGTTATAAGCATTTTTCTAATGCCCAAAATACCGAGTCTTGGTCGGTCGTAGAAAACATTCAAGTTTTGCGCCAATTTTTGAGCCATATATTAGTGATCCACACTGTTCGAAAGCCCATTGTTTTAGCTACACAACGCAACAAACCACATGTCGACAGCTCCAGAATTGCGCGAATGGCAACGATTTGAATTGGGATTGTTTGTGGGAATTGGCCCGCTGCATCAGATTTCGAGATTTGGTGCAGTTGCCGCCCCCTGGTTACAAGTATTAGAGACAGGCGCTCAACAGAAAACAGAAGTATTTTTTACATATTTGTTTATTTTCTGTGCTTTTACTGGTTACTAAAAAATAACTGCTCATTGCCAACACATGTCTGACGACGATTGCACTAGTGACTTACCGTCACCAAAGGTTTGAATGTTAGGTCAGGTACAGTCTTTGTATAATGAAATCAACGTTTAGGTCGATTCATCTCAACTAGGCGTGATAGCGGAAAATTCGTCCTTGCCCAGTGCCTTCACCAGCCTCCCAGTTGAAACGGTTATGTGCATATTTGGCTGGCTTGACTGCCGAACCAAGTTGATCATATTGCCATTGGTTTGTAGAGCATTCAACGACATTGTTAGACGTTCGCCTTGCTGGAATCACCAAACATCAGTGTCATTCAACTTAGACTACACAAAATGGTCAAGTAAGTACAGCACGATTTAGTGCAATAGCCCTACCAGAGACTTACGCTGAGAGTCGGACTGACGTAACGCTAGTTTGTCGATGCTGGGCGTACCGTATACCGAGTAAAACTAGCCTTTCGTGAACATCAAACGCAAAAACTACGGTAGCTGATAATTAAATTTGAATATTATTTCTGAAAGTGCAATTTTAAAGTTGTTTTTTTTATATTTTGATGTATAATACAAACAAAATACTTTATATGGCTTTTCTGTTTGATAAGGCAGATTGGTTTATTTAGTTGGCATTATGGACGACTAAATAAAAGACATGGCGCCGTAGGTAGGTGTGTGTACCTAGTGGCAATAATATGATGTATAAGTGAAGAATGTTCCACTGCGCGGCCGGCCGCTTGCAGCAGCGTGGCCATGGGCTGCAACAAAATCTCGGGAGGGTGACCAAATTTCGGTCTCCCTCCCGAAAAACTCATAGAGTAGCAAGTTTAGCCCCGGGGGTTAAGCCAAAAACGTCGTAGTTCTTTAAGGGGGTCTTACTCAAGACATCGAAAAATATCGGGAGTTAATGAGGTTGAAAATTTTTGAATTTTAAATAGAAATAAATTCTAACACCATTTATTTCTATTTAAAAAGGGTTTCTTTGACACCGTTATAACATATACCGTTTGTTTACTTCTAGATCTACTGCTGCTACATTAACTGTGGTGTTTGCGAGAACCAGTACATGTGCGACTGCCAAGATTCTCTTGCCGGCCGGTAAACTGATAGCCGGCCGTGCTGCTGCTGTTAAGCGTGCGTTGAAACAGTTTCTAACTTGCCTGCAAGAACGCCGATCTAAACCAGCGATGTAACGGGATTACGACTGTGGTTGAGCCTATTTCACAATGTTCTTAAGTAACTTCTAGTCGATGACGTAGGTTAAGTTAAGAAACGCTTCCATTGACTATGCGGGCTACCTTATATGTAGCATTGCCAAGATCTTAAATGCTTTATACACATCAAAGGCCCAAAGCTATTTTAGCTGGTAAAAACATCTAATAAACACAAATTTACCATGTCATGAAGGTTACAAGCTTGAGCTTTGCATTACAACTTCGTAAGAATCGTCGTCTGACTGTTATTTGCAACATGGCGTTGTACGGCGCAGTGATTGGCGCCGAATTGTCGGTCTTGCGTCATTTAGAAAAGTCCGCCCAGCATCGACAAACTAGCGTTACGTGTCGGACTGGCGACTGACCGGACCGATCCATCGACCAACCGATTGACCGACCAACAACAGACTGACCAACTGACTGACCGATCAAATAGCCAACTGACCGAGACCTGAGACCAATGGACTGACCGACCGAACCAACTAAAGTGATCAATCAACCAACTGACAAACCAAACCAATCGAAACCGACCACCGGCCAACTACTACCGACTGACTGACTGAATCGAGCCACCTGATCGACCGATTAACCAACTGACCAAGACCGGCGACCGACTGACCGAACGACTGACCTACGAAGACCGACTGACCGAGCGACCAACTGACCGACCATGACTAAAGGATGGAGCTTTTGTTATCTTTGATCTTTTCTTTTCTTTGATCTTTTCTTAGTGTATAATATCGTGTGCGTTGCACAGTGCAGTGTCAAATCATCACTGTTGCAGAATTGAATGTCTGCATCCTGTCTCGACTCTCGCCAACTACTCTCAAGCAGTTCAGTGTGTACCTAGTCCACCCTCGCTCTATTCTATCTGAGCCAGACTTCATCCACTCCATGTCGCTTCTGGTTTCAGCGGTACAGCGATTCAACAGTCTCAGGAGAATTAGCATAGAGTCGACGTATCACTGGAGAACCGTAGAACAGTACAATCGAGCACTTGAACAGTGGGGCCGACTCCTTAGCACTCTGATAAACGGCAGTAGACGTACATTGATGGAAATGAGAATAGAATTCGAGATTATGGACTTTGTGCCGGTCGACGTTTCCCTATTTGGCAAGCCAGTATCACAAGCTCTTTCTCAGTGCTCCAATGCCCTGAGCGTTGATGCGCAGGCAGACTGTCGAATGATCACTAGTTTTCTTGATGGATGTCCTGCCGGCCAGTTAAAACTAAGATACCTAAGCCTGCCCTCACCTCTCACCCCTGACCAAGCCATCTGCAACCTGATTGGCCGCTTGCGATCGTCAATATTGCAGTCGCTTCAAATTAATCGTTTTTGGATACTCAACGGCAACAACAGACTGAACATGAGTTTCTGCAGAATACCTGAGACTTTTGACCAACTGCAACATCTGGAAATGGATATTGGAGTGCTCGACTTGACCAATCAGTGGGCGCGCAATCTAATGCTGCTTCCCAAACTGACCTCTCTTGTTCTGGCAGGAAATGACTTCATTGTGGACGAAAATAAGGTACGAGTGTAACTATGTTTCTTTTGGTGTATGGTAGGTCTCCGAAGCCAGTGATGGCAAATAGATAGATGGGTACCACCGTCGGATGGGAAGCTAAAGGGAGTCTGTGCGCAAGGCCGGTCCCCGGACCACAGAATACTTCGGCACTCCTCTCGCAAAACCGCACTAGTGCAAGTACAAATGTAGGTATGCGAGTTGTTCAGCTTAGCTTTCTTTAGCTTAAGGTAGGTCTCTGCTCCGAAGGAGGTTGGCTGTCTTTTCTTGTATGCTTTGGCTGGGGCACAGTACGATCTTTGACAGGTGATGGATACTGTGCTGTCTTATCTGGATGCTTTTCAAAATCGACCCTCACCTATCAATGCCACATACCGGTTAGAGGACGGATACGGCACTGAAGTGTCGCCAGACGAACTCTTTTTCCACTGTGAGAACCCTTCTAGACTTATGCGGCTAGTTTACGATCATCAACGCAGCGATCCAACGGCCTGGCGCAGTGTCAGCATAGAGCATTGTATAACTGACCAAGACCTGTTCAACTATGCACTCTGGTACCTGAAGCTGATTGACCTAGTTATTAACCGACAAATCTATCTTGATCAGTGCGATGTGACCTACTGGATTTTCAGAAAGAACAGTGCATCAATTAGCGTCGTTTCATGGCTTGCTGCTCCCGATTATCGCCCTTCTCGATATGCACTCCCTGAATTAAACAACGAACAGTACTATTTTATGTGATTCTGATCAAATAAATACTGAGAAGAAGACTTGGTCGCCAGAAGACTTGATGCGATAAAGTGTGGGGGTGGAAAGCCGTGTATTGACAAGACACGATCGGAATCAGACCGCGCCCGTACCGCGAAAACGCACTGTCGCCCCTTTTAGTAGTAGTTGCCGGTGCATTGCCCATCCCTCCTAATTCAAATGGCTATGTCTCGTCTCATAAAATATCTCAATCTAAGCGCTCAATCTCACTTAAATGCACGCCAATCATGCCTATAACTGGAGAACATTAATTAGTGTACCAATTTCAGCTCACTACGACGATCTTTCATTTTTGATGTCTGAATACCGAGGTCAATCGTGCCAAACACTGCCCCTTCTATAATAAGTCCTCAAAATTGAAGTTTATGAATTTTATTGACGCAGCTAAGTATTTAGTTATTTGATTTCAGTCAGTTCAGATTGACAGAACTACGTAGTAGAAATTGGCGTCGTCGTAGAATCGCTGAGTGTAGGGCTCTCTGACACGTAGTAACTGCAAGCACAGATGTTTTCCTTTCTATTCGACAATGACGCACCAACATACCTGCTACGGACAAGTTGGGAATTGTCAAGACAGGCTGTGTTGAGAGAAGAGAAAGTAGACAAGTTGAGCGCACTGTAGTTAGAGTTGGTGTTTTGGGTGATAGTCGACTCCGTATCCTCTGACCAGACCGAGATTCCTGTGACGTCTTCGAAATCCGACAGCGCCTGCAACATGACTGTCCACCAACAAGATCTCAGTTTGTTCAACATATTCCTTTACTAACCTCACTAAGTTTTGTCAGTGGCGCTCGCACCCAGATTTTGGTTCGTTTGGCAGACGAAAGTGTGGGCAGAATGCCAGTGCCAGTGGAGGGGAGCTTTGATGATTTTCGGGCCGGTCGTTTAAAGAGTAAACGTTCGATAGCAAGAGGCGGACATTCGATCAACAGACAGAGCAGCATGGCCAGGCAATACGAACAGAACACCAAGCCCACAACTCTGATGCACATGTGAACGTGACTGAAACAACAGAACCCATTCACTGCATGCTTCTATACCGACTCGCGAATGCAACAGTACATTACGTACTGTACGCAGCATCACAAAGGCTAAAGTGAATCACAAAATTGAAAGAACTGCGTCCGAGAAGGGCAAAATACAATACAGGCAATGACATTTGCTTATAATGTACTGTATGAGGAGATACCCTTGAAAGTAGAGCGGCTGTCGCAGAGAGTAGAAGTAGAAGACAAGGAACAACTCATGACAGAGGTAGGCCCCATAGCTGAGACGAGCCAACGGTCTCCACCAATGCCAGCTGATCAGACTTGCAAATAGACCTCCGTTCTCAGTCTGACACAGCACTATCTTCACTCCCCAAGCAAACGCCCAGGCTGTGCGAGCGAATCCTGAATACAGGAAGGTGTAGAGGTAGGAGTGAAGACCCCAGTAGAAAGGATAGGCGCCTAACAGACACCACAGCGACACCAGCCAAGCCACACACCACAGGAACACTGCTCTTTTTCTGTCCAGCAAGTAGTAGCACCTCTTCTCAGCTAGAACCCAACCGAATAGCATCCCCACTAGGAATGGGCCGATACGGGTGTGAGGCATCACATAGACAGACTGAAAATTACTGCTGTCGGTACTTCTGTAAGCACTATTTTCTGCTGGCAGATACGTACAGTACATGCTGCTGTTGAAACTGTATGTATGAAGACGGGTGATGGTGTGAAGCTACAAAGGTTACCTGAAACATTGCCCTGATGGCGGTGGAGTTAAATAGCTCTTGCGGCATCAGCAGCATCATGTTGGGCGGAAATTGATTATCGGTAATGATAAGAGCACGGACGATGGCTGAAGCGAGGCAGAGACAGAGCGCCACAGCAAAGCCCCAGGAAGGTTTGTAGGAGAGCAGACAGAGCAGCAGGGGAGACAAGAGATAAAACTGGACATCGAGAGCCAAGTACCACATCCAGGGCAGACACCGACTGGCAAAGTAGTTGTTGAGGAATAAGAGATGTCGCCACCAGTCACTCGGCTCGCACACCGTGCCGAACAGCTCGGCCGGGTTCCAGAGCGGCCCGTCGGATAGGTAAGGGAAAAAAGTGAAGACGAAGGCAAAGACCAGTGCGCAGACGGGCAGCAGTCTGACCAATCGGTGCACGTAGAACAACAGCCATCTGGCCGGCGCACAGAGGGGACCGCGCCATCGGCGACACCACGTGAACGCCGTCAGCAGCCCGCTGAGCATGAAGAAGCTGTCGACGGCCAGAGACGTGCTCAGCAGCAACTGGGAGAAGAGGCCGGAACGCAACTGCTGCAGCGCCGACACCAGGTTCGACACCACCGGTAGCGCCAACAAGTAAGTGTGACCAGTGATTATCCATATCTGTACAAAGACGTGTATCCTAACAGAAACTCAGTACAGTCAAACCTCGTAAACGGAACATCCGATCAGTTATGTTCTGTTTAACGAGTTGTTCCATTTATCGAGGTTCACCTAAAAAAGGGCCAACTTGAAATCAGGTAACACACGCAGCCAAGATTAGGAGGAAGCTTGGAATAGTCTGCACAAGAGTCATAAGGCATAGGATTTACATAAAAGATGCAACAAGACACCTCCAAAACTTCGAGTTTTGCTTTCAGAAAATTGTAAGTAATTGTAAAACTTCATTAAAATTCAGATGCATGATGCATGTCCATTTATGAGGGAAATTTCGATAGAAAACGCTTTGCTGGACCCAGAAAACCTGGTCATCGTTCCATTTAACCATTTGTTCCATTCGTGAGGTTTAGCCCCCCCTAGAGATGTGCACGGGCACCTTTTTTCCGGCCCGGCCCGGCGGGCCGATCAGGTGAGGCATGCCCGGCCCGCCATGCCCGGCGGGCATCAAAATCGGGCCCGGCCCGGCCCGGGGGGCCTGAAAATGGTGCCCGGCCCGGCCCGGCCCGCCCAAAATCCGGCCCGGCCCTGTCCGGCCCGTTAATTTTGCTTTGTCTTACTAAATTTTTGAAAATTTGGCATGAATTTTCAGATTAAAAGCTAAATTTCATGTTAAGCTTTGGAAACTGGCATTTTAAAACAGCGAATTTCAAATTTATGCTTTCTTTTAATTAGAGTGCAAACTGGTATTGGGTTGTTTTCCAGGAATTGGATATTGGGGTTTTTTGTCATTGATAATGATACACAGTGTACATTACATATCAAGGGCAGTGGTTGACACCCTTTTTAAAGCCAGACGCACAAGCTAAACCCTAAAAATCAAAGTGTGCACTTGAATCTAAGCCTGAGCTCCAAATTGAGGCTTAAAATTAAGTTGGTCGGCAGGTGGGGTAAAGGCTTGTGTATGAACGGCACCAAGGCTGCAATTACTGCATCCTGCATATGGTAGAACGGAGCGTATTTTGAATTCATTTGGGGCAATGCTAAGCTAATCAAGGTGTTCTTTTTTGTATTCTGCTGTTCTTTATATATGCCCGACGGGCATCAAAATCGGGCCCGGCCCGGCCCGGGGGGCCTGAAAATGGTGCCCGGCCCGGCCCGGCCCGTCCAAAATCGTTGACGGGCATGCCCGGCCCGGCCCACGGGCCGGGCCGGGCACGGGCCGGGCCGGGCGTGCCCGGCCCGTGCACATCTCTACCCCCCCCAATACAAAAGTGTAGGGAAATGGCTAGTCCGAGCATTTCTGTTCCATTTATCGAAGGTTCCATTTACCAGGTTCTACTTTACCATCATGAACACTCTGATTCCGTAAATACAAGCAATGTGGCTTTGACTGTCTTTTGGTTTCTGTCGAAATATCCATTTTAGGTTGAGTCTGAGTGAAAAGGCCAGCAAGACAGACCGCCAGCAGCGCGGTTGACACAAGGTAGCTCTGACTGCTGTCACACTTTTGTAGGTCAACTGCGACAAGACACAGAACGCACTCGATGCCACTGAACGCGCACCGCCTGCCACCACACGTCTGCACCGACTCTGCAAACTCAGATTCAAACCAGTCATCCAGTTGTTAGCGACTCGCCTTGCGTTTGCACCGGCAACAGTCGATTAGCGTACCAGTCACAATCAACATCAGCAACAATGACAGGACACAAATGACAGCCGCTTTACCGAAAGCGCGCGCATCCCAAAAATGACTTTCGTTGGTGCAATGCACATTCAGTTCTATCATTGAAGAAAATCGCTCGAATATTTCTGTTCTGAAATATTACAAAGGTTTTATTTGACTAACACTGAATCGATCACGCAAAGGTTTTTAACGTACGTCACTGACTGACTTTCCTCTCTTTTTAATATTTACACATTTTTTACCGAAAACTTAAACAGGCTGTTTTCGCTTGCGCAGATTCTACATGTACAGTAGCTACTATGTATCTTATCGGTTTTAGGTGAGTGAGGGACGACAGATAAATAACAACAGAATAGAGACTTCGGTCTAGACGTATGTACCTGTTAAACGCACGTTTCATTGTAGTCAGTATTTTGCGTATTGTTGCAGAGTGGCACTGACGAGGTAGACAGAAACCCAAATGAACAGGAGGCAGAGATTGCTGTGAGAGCGATGATTCTATTGAGTTAGCTCCAATCAGACAGTAACGCGTTTTATTGGTGGAAGTGCACTGATCAAACTGTCCCAGCCACATCAACCGACCGCTCGATAAAACGCCGGAATGGGGCCGAGGCCCTGCGTCGAACATTCTCACCGCCCACATCGACTCGTTGATCTACAACAGCCGCACCGACAGACACAGACAACTGCTCGGGCTACAGGTAATTCATTATCAGAAAAATTGCAGAAGGATTCTATCAACAGTAAAACGTTGAAATCCAGCGGTTCTTTCTCACAGCTAGCGTACAAACAAATGGTACTGATTCACTCACATCTTTTGAACAAGCAATACACGGTCATTTAGGCTGTTTATGACTTATCATTCAGACTTGTTGTAAGACCTGTCAAAGCGAAAGAGCGGAAGAAACCAAACCCATCTCCCGCCTTCTTGGCGGAAATTCCTAACTTGTTTCATACTCATTTCTCAGCGCGATTCTTGCGGGAAGCAACTCCACTATCATAAAAATGGAACCCGTTTTATCGTTTGCCTAATGTTTGGCAAAAGTAGCAATCATGTACGCACGAAACGTGTCTGACTCCATAAGTATAAAACGCGTAATGGACCGTGGAGCGTACCTGTTTCTGCGTTTGGATAGTGCAGTGCTTCTTTCTTAGGTAGCAGTCGACCATTCTTGTGACAGTGTGCGAGGCGATCAGAGAAGCCTGTTTCAGTTGCTCAATGCACAACGAGTCCATGGAATCCAGTGGTAAGTAGTTGACGGAATGATCTGCGAAAAGCAGCGATGTCAGTTTGTTGACCAGTACTAGCCATTCTTCGACTGCTAAATCTGCAACTCCTGCACGCTACGCTAGCACGCGGCACTTACAGAGAACTTACTTTGACCAAAAATTAACTGAAGATCTTTATCCACTGGCACTGCGACAAGCCAATCACAGAGCAACACAATAAATAGAACTAATGAGAACATTGTCTAGAACAAAACTACAACTACAGTTTTGTTAGAAGATGCAAATCTTTATGTTGCGCACAAAATGATCCAATTCTGCTTGCCTGTGCGGACGATCAATGAGAAGTGACTGTGCAGATTGTGTACTGTAAATTTATGCATAAATCGTATGATTATACTTGCTTAGGTTAATAATTTTATTAATCAAGGCGCGCAGCGACCATAACAATTGCAAAATGACTCTCGTAGTTTAACGAAAAAAGAAAAGAAGTGTGTTCATTTTGAACCTTGTGTTACATATACAAGTATATCCAGTCTCTACATTCATTGTTTGTGCGGTACTGTTTGTTTTGTGCCGGTTTGTTTCTGAGCAGACAGCCATGTTTATTCTGCGCAGTCCGTGGTGGTTGGTATGGATAGCACTGGTAAGAAGTCTGTCAGAGTGACCATGTGTCTGTGTGTGTGTTCAGACAACAGGCAAGAACGCAGTGAACGAATCGAGCTGCACAAGTGACAAGGACATGGTGGGCACCACTCCGTTCCTGCTGATTCTGGTGGTTCCGGTGGTCTTCAGTGTCTTTATGCTGATACTCTCAATCACTCTGCTCGTTATCACCATCGTTCAACAGCGCAAACAACTCAATTCTCTTCGCGCCGTCTGTTTTAAGGTGAGAACTCTGTTGTTTGCCAACTGCTCTCTGACTTCTTACAGGCAATGGACAAAGTGTTGTTGGCTATTTTCCCAGGTAAACTGCCAGAAACTCTAGCCAAAGAATGCAGCGGGCCTAATCCGGTAGGTGGTGGGTGGTTCACTCTCAGCGATCATCTAATCACTTGCAGTTTTAGGGAAAAGGCAAAGGAAAGAGACAGGCCGGCAAAAAGCCGAAGTTGCAAGCAAAGCCGAGCGCTTATCCAGCTCCACGTCCTGACCAGTACAAGGACTTGCAAAACATTGGGCAGAAGTCCCCTGCAACACGATACTGATTTACTTCTTTGGTACTCACTAGCCGTTGCATCAAAATAAACCTAACGTCTCCATCATACATTGTCTGTCTGCTTTCTGTTTTTAATCCAGTGTCAAAAACTAGAGGAACTTATATACTGTTTGTGCCATGCGCGCTCCAGAACGATTATATGTATCATTGCTTGTGTATGGGGTAGCCAACAGGCATACCATATATTAAGACAGATCTAACCAGTGTCAGGCAGACATGGGAAAAGGGTTGGCCCCCCTCAGGCTCTGACCTACCCCCCTCAGCCGACCGCTACCCCCCTCAGGAATTTTTTGGAAGAATTTTGTATAAAAAACTATGATAAAAATATGCCTGGATTAGGTGTAAATGAGCTCAGAATAGCTTATTTTAGCTTATTATAATGAAAAATAAGCCAAAAACCTTGATTTTAGCAAAAAAAATCGGATTTTTGGCTTACCACCCCCTCAGCCCACCGCAGGAATTTGAAAATTCTACCCCCCCCCCCTCAGCCGAAATGCTAGCCATATCTGGTGTCAGGTATAACATGCGAAAGGTGTTACGAGAAACAAATCTGCGCACCATCCTGCACAAACATCCAAGAGTTGCTCTGGCCTTTGCACGTTTAAGCGTCATAAGAGCGCCGCGTGTAAGCGCCATCAAAATCGTTGTTTTCTATCAAAACTACATGTACATGTCAATTTTCAACAAACTCATTCGATTCCTTGATTCCTCATGGCCCGCAAAATGGCCCACTTTCTCGTGCAGTGACAATTAAGTGGCATGTATTTTCTAAATTTCACAATTGGTCAACATTTGCGGAAGTGGCAGCAAAAAGAAAATGTTTTGTGGGACACCCTGTAGTACGCAGAATTTCTGCTTGCAGTTTTGTACTGCATACAGCACATTGTACGTGCCTACTTTTAAATTTTGTTGAGTGAACGTAGGGCCAAGTTCAGCCTAAAGGATTGCATAAGTGTATCTGTTATGTAATTCAAATAAAGTCTTAGTCTACGCCTGTTCCGCTGGGGTAGTCACCCATGCCATGCAGTCTAGTAAATAGTTGCAGGATGCGTCTAGAGCCTTTAGACGGTCCAATTTGCCATTCATGTGATTTCCGTTCCATTCCAGTGATTATCATCTCCACCCCCCCCGGCCCCCACTAGATTTAGAACCCCAGAACGGTAATAAAACAGCGGTTCTAGCGCTCCCACCCCGCCCGTTAACCGCCCGCTTATATACAAACGTTGATAGGTAATATACTAGCCGGTTTTTCTTGGTCACAACCCTTTGTCTTCCCACTATGACAATCCCGCAAAAAAGTTTTCCGATTTAACTTAAGATTCATGTTTGGATACAACTAGAGTCGGCCGACATAATTTGAGTCGGAAAACTGACTTTTTGGCTTCTTGCTCTTTACTACATTCACGTTTAAAAATTGCCGCATATACGGTACTCCTTTGATCGACGCCTAAGGTCTACCATAGAATGTATACGGTACCATATGGCCATACATGTAACAGGTCATCCGCCGAAGGGGGAGGGGGTTGGGGGTCTGGAGCCGGCCGGGGGGGGTGGGTCTGAGCCCAAATATTTGGAGGGGTTTGGCACTAAAAACGCTCAAAAAACTAAAAAATCGCAATTATTTTTTGGCTGTAATTTTGGCAGAAATACAGCTAAAAAGTGCTGATTTTACAGGCAATTTTGGAAAATTTGTGCCTGAAATTGCAAAAAATCGCAAAAATTTGCTCAAAAAATTACTTGCCAGAAAAACTGGAGGGGCGTCGGAAAAATCGTCAGCCACCCCTCAGCCAAAATGCTAGCCCATGTCTGCTTCTGCCCTCCTGCTTCAAGTCTGCGGAGTGAGCAGCTCTTCACTGTTGCTGCATGCAACGTTTAAGAACCTAAGCGTTGCTGTCTAAAAGCTGAGAATGCCGAGAAATTGATGTTTCTGAGAACTATCATGCCACTGTTAGGTTTTGACTAGACCATCGATTTTTAGTTGTGCAGGAGAAACTGTTTTGCTGTTCCAGAGAAATAAACTTGGTGTCAGTTTTGTTTTTTCCTACTTTTCCGCACACAAAAATATCGAAAATATCGATGCGAAATATCGCGATATCGATTTCGATATCGATATTGGAAAAAGGGTCGATATATCGACTTTTCGATATCGATATCGATATATCGTCGGAACCCTTGTTTTTAGGCACCATCTCAAGACCATTGCGCATAATCTCATCCTCATCATAAGAGACAGCGTGTGTTCAATCACAGGCACTTCCGACTCAAGCAGAGCGGCCGGCTTTGGCGCAGACAAGGCCGCCAGAATTTGCTGTTGTTCGTTATGAATGACTGAGATGGTGTAAGGAATGAGAAAAGCGCCGCTTCTTTCCTTGAACAGCAGATAGGGGAAGCGCCACACATTGCCAAGTCCCATTACCATACTACATACTACAGAAACCAATAGAAATAATATTAAAAATAGAAACTTTCTTATTGTTGTTAATTCTGTAAACGTGTGCCGAATGACTTGAAATTTGGAGAATATCTGCTCGATATTATCTGTGAATATTTCATGCACTTAGACTAACACAATTTTTGAGAATATGAAAAATCCTGAGCATCTGTTTTCGAATGAACAAAGTCATAAAAGCAGATCTTCATGATGATCCGTTTTTTCACGAGGGCATGAGTATGTACAGTACCTCAGTCTCAGTGCATAAAATAAGTACCCGACCGTTTTTACCAGAAAGTCTCCGAATTCCAGGTCATTTGGCACACGTTTCCAGAATTAACAACAAAATGAAAGTTTGCATTTTTAACATCATTTCTGTCGATTTTAAATTACCCAATCTTACAAATTTTTTTAAATTTCTCAGGATTCGATCAAGCCCGGTGAACTAAATTTTTAACACAAAATATCAAGAATCGTAGCACCTGTGTTACAAATTTCAGCCTGTTTTGCCAAGGTTTACGAAAATTACAGCAAAAAGAAATATGTTCATTTTGAACCTTGTGTTACATATACAAGTATATCCAGTCTCTACAATCTACATTCATTGTTTGTGCGGTACTGCTTGTTTTGTGCCGGTTTGTTTCCGAGCAGACAGCCATGTTTATTCTGCGCAGTCCGTGGTGGTTGGTGTGGATAGCACTGGTAAGAAGTCTGTCAGAGTGACCATGTGTCTGTGTGTGTGTTCAGACAACAGGCAAGAACGCAGTGAACGAATCGAGCTGCACAAGTGACAAGGACATGGTGGGCACCACTCCGTTCCTGCTGATTCTGGTGGTTCCGGTGGTCTTCAGTGTCTTTATGCTGATACTCTCAATCACTCTGCTCATTCTCACCATCGTTCAACAGCGCAAACAACTCAATTCTCTTCGCGCCGTCTGTTTTAAGGTGAGAACTCTGTTGTTTGCCAACTGCTCTCTGACTTCTTACAGGCAATGGACAAAGTGTTGTTGGCTATTTTCCCAGGTAAACTGCCAGAAACTCTAGCCAAAGAATGCAGCGGGCCTAATCCGGTAGGTGGTGGGTGGTTCACTCTCAGCGATCATCTAATCACTTGCAGTTTTAGGGAAAAGGCAAAGGAAAGAGACAGGCCGGCAAAAAGCCGAAGTTGCAAGTGAAGCCGAGCGCTTATCCAGCTCCACGTCCTGACCAGTACGAGGACTTGCAAAACATTGGGCAGAAGTCCCCTGAAACACGATACTGATTTACTTCTTTGGTACTCACTAGCCGTTGCATCAAAATAAACCTAACGTCTCCATCATACGTTGTCTGTCTGCTTTC